>SNQJ01S0027581.1:120680-134244 GCA_010110895.2 Picea sitchensis
CTTCCCTTGTTGAGAAGGGTTTCCCAGGATACTTCTTGTGTTCTTGTGCATGGTTATTCTTCTTGTGATCTTGGTTTACTGTAGTATTTATGGTTCAAGTAAAAGTTAAACAAAAAATTTAAAGAGAATGCATGAGCCATAGCTCATTGAAAATTCAACATGGTATCAGAGAAGGTCTTGAAGATGACCATATGCACATTAAATTCTATGGTAAAGGTACCCCACCTCCAGCTCAAGGGAAGGGTTGGACCCCTTTTAATTTTCTGTGGTAAAGAATGAGGCTGGTCACAGGCCTCTAAGGCAACCACAACCTAGAAGGAAGATCCTTGTGGTAGGACCGGACCCTAAGGAAAAATTCAAGGATGGTCGCAGGCCTCTAAGGCCGCCATAGAAAAATGCCTAACAAAAAACCCTAGAAAACAACAGACTTCAACTTGTAGGGTAGCCGCAGCAAGGAAACAAGCCTGGCAGCTGAGGAAGAAAACTCGTATTGTTGGTGAGGTAAGGCTGCAGGCCTGTGTAGAATTTATGTACTAGCTACATGTATCTAGCATCAGTTTGAAGGCTGGAACAACACCCTTGAGTGATGACAGGTGGGCAGAAGCGAGGACAATTCATATCTGGTTAAAGAGAACTTCATAGCATAATTACGGAGTGAATATCATAGCTGTTACAAAGTTATTGCAACATGTTCTAGACTTATTATCCTATGCAGTTTCAGAGTAACCTTAGGCAAGGTCTATATATTTTTGACATCCATATTAAGCATGTTATAGGTCTGACATTGAGGGCATAGATTCGAGTAGGCTAAGAGTCAAAATTGAAACAGGCTTTGAGGCCTATTCTAAGGCAACAAATCTGAGGCAGACTTCATGTACAAGGGTAAGTTATGTGGATTAAAAGCAAATGTTATAACATTTTTATGGTAAATCTGTAAACAACAAAATTAAAGAGGACCATAGAATGTACTTTCCAAGACCATATGTGGATAAAGGAAGGAAAGTCAGTGAAGAATTATATTGTTGTTTTATCTAATGAATATGGTGTACAACCAATAGATCTAGAGGGGCCTACCTTCTAAAAGAATGAAAGTGATATGATATCTCTTGTATAACATAATGCAATAACCCATTTTGAGTACATCTTGTGAGTAGTGGTTCCCTGTAGGAAATTGCTACAGCTGATTGAGAAAAGTTTAGTCAAGAACAACATACAACATACAACATACATAACACCTACAGGAAAATAAAAATGAAAAAGAAGGTTGCTACAACAATGATTGAAATAACAAGGAGTGTGCATAGATATGACTAAACTGTGCAAGCTACTGACAGAGCAAGTATTGAAACAATTGTGAGAATATTGAGTATGTACCTGGGGATGTTTGCTGAGTGGAATTGAAGGAATATACAAGATTGATTAGCTCCATTAAGATGATAGAGGGAAAAGGGTTTTGTTGAGGCAACAGAGAGTGGTTTAAGGAAAAAAGAAACAAAGGGGATTGAGGGCTGTTGAAAATCAATAAAGAAGATTGTTGCAGCAGAGGCAGAATATTGTATTAAGGGTGATTCTCAGTAAAAATCTAAGGCCGAGTAAGTGAAGGATGAAGTACCCTTATGGTTGATGTTCTGGAACATATAGTTGGAGGGTCTCCATTTTGTCTTTCAAGAATAACACCCAGACACCTTGATATCCAGGATTTATGAACAAACATGAAAAATGCATCATTATGAGGGTACTTGCAGGAGGAAGGAAGCCTTGTTGCAATCATGGATCCAAAGGGATATCAATGCATTCAGAAGAACAACACACTGGAGGAGAAGACTCCAGGTTTGATTGTTTTAAATTAGCATTCCTATAACCTACATTTCTAAGGTTGCTACATTACAAGTAAGTGTTGTAGCTGTGACAACAATCCTTAAAATGTTTTCATTCTAGAGATGTACTCATGAATCTCCACTAGGATATATTCTTGTCTTGTTTCCTTTCATTTGTTTTCTTGTTCCTGTCAGGTTAACAACAAAGGAACATGCTTATCCTTCAGACTTCAGAGGGAGTCACTTGACTCTGAAGGAGTCAAACTAATTGATAAAGAGAGACAATACCTTCTTCCTCTTCAACAATCCAGAGGAGAGAGCCATTGATACAGTTGATCCAGTTGATATTCCTAGAGACTTTACAGTAGGCCATAAAAGGCCTGTCTGGGCTTAACAAACTCTACAAGAGGCAGAAAGACATGTAGCTGATGGAAGTATCGAGAAATACCAAACGAGACTTATTGTCAGAGGATTCTCACAAATAGAGGGAGTTTTCTATAATGTGACACTTGATCCAGTAAATCCGATACACTTCCATCCGTACTTCATCAGGTACTACAAATCCATGGGTAGGCCTACCCTTATGGATATGGATTCTTGATGAGTTTGGATCTTAAAATTGTTGATCCAAACCTATATTGTCTGAGTATTATTGGCGAGAACCTTCTTTTGATAACTTATTCAAAGATGAGTGACGAGAACCTTCTTTTGATAACTTATTCAGAAAGTCTTGTTGATTGGATACAAGTAAGCTTTGACTTATGATTTCAAGATGAAGGATATGAGTATGATGCACTACTTCTTGGACAAAAAGTATGACAAAAGATCGATGAGATTTTCCTGAGTCAAGGAAAATATACAGTGAGAATATTAAAGAAGTTCAGTATAACAAAATGCAAAACCACCATGATGGATTTGAAGAAAATGAATGATGATGATTCAAATGAGATTGATCCATAGTTGATTGGATCATTGATGTATCTGATTAACACCAGATCAAATTCATGCTATGCAGTGAATGTACTTAGTCAATCCATGAGTCAACTGAGACAGACTCACTGGATAACAGTAAAGCATGTATTGATATATATATGAGGCACAATTGGATATGGCCTGAGATATGCCTCCAGTGTGAACTTGAGTTTGCAGGATATGCCGATACAGATTGAGCAGAGAGTACAGTGAACCGAAATATCACATCCAATTGTTGTCTTACCGTGAAGTTTGCCATGACTTCCTGATGCAACAGGAAACAAAACTTTGTGGCCTTGAGTACCACAAAAGTAGAGTATATAGCATCGAATGTGAGAAGCCATATGGCTTCACAAGATTTTGACAAATTTACTTAACCATGAGATGGATCCTATGATGATAACCAAGAAGTCGTGTGTAAACCTCTTAGAGAACCCAGTGTTTATTGATGGATCGAAACACGATGAGATGAAATATCTTTATAACAGAGATATGATGCAGAGGAAAATAATACACATGCAGTACCTTCCTACATATGAGCAGATTGTAGACACCTTCACTAAATTAACTTGGTGAAGAATACCTCCCTAGTTGAGAGGGAGTGTTGATGACTCCAACCAAGACAAAGTTCAAAGTACATCCGTGTGAGACTTGGCATGATGAAGAATGCCTCTCTAGCTGAGAGGGAGTGTTGATGATTGCAGCTATGTGAGACATTCTGCAACTTACAAACCTGTGAGATGTGGATCATTGCAGCTATGTGAGTCTTTCTCCAGCTTACAAACTTGAGAGAAAGCTACTAAGAAGGGTACGTGGTTCCTATCTAAGACAGAGCTGGAACGTAGAGATGACCTCCATTCAAAGAGTTGAGAAGAAATCTAGATGATTCTCTAGTGGGAAAAGGCAATCTGTTGTGTTAGACGTGCTTGTGGGTGAGCACAAGGTGAACGTGTGAAGGATTGGTTCTTCTGTGTAATGCAATGAGCCAAAGATATGGACATCCCTATGGATGTGCCCCTAGTGGATGAGCACTAGTGGATGTATAAGATCCCTTGCTATATTGTTCAAGAGTCAGACCTGCATGTAAACCTAATTGTAATGTAAAGGGTACATGTCGGCCCCACATTAATGTGATTAATAATTAATGTAAAAGATAATTAATATAGTAATTATTAATTATATTTTGAGTTATTGAGGTCGGCCCTATTGTGCCAATAGATACATCATTTGATGTGACAAGTCCTATATAAATAAAGGTGAATCCTCATTGAGGAAATACACTTCTCATTGTGTCATCTCATGATTTCAGAAGTTGTGGTATGAAATTATGAGAATTACAACACCCTCTTGTGTGCTAGGTTTGGTGATGGTGTGGGAGGTATTTTTCTTGAAGAATATAACAAAGGAATGGCTGGGTTTTCTTCCCTTGTTGAGAAGGGTTTCCCAGGATACTTCTTGTGTTCTTGTGCATGGTTATTCTTCTTGTGATCTTAGTTTACTGCAATAGTTACGGTTAAGGTAAAAGTTAAACAAAAAATTTAAAGAGAATGCATGAGCCATAGCTCATTGAAAATTCAACAGTATTTGGTTCGATGACGAACTAAACCCTCGGTTGACCATGTCCACATATGGATTCCTGATCCACATTTTATGGATAGGTGCAACTGCCTTCACCCGAGTTTGTTGAGTTTATTCCATGAACAAACCTATTTATAGACAATCATTTTGATCGGTCTATCATCACGTTATCATCTTTGATTGCCAGATCATCTCAAGAGATCTGCTCTCACTCCTTGAACGACTTGTGCTTCAGTGCTACGGTGTCTTTCGAGACCAACACTGTCTCTTGGATATTTGATGGTTCAAATGAAAGAGATAGAAATATAAAAACAATGTTATGTTCATTTTTGAATCATTTGTGGCCTCATCGAAACATGAGACGTTGGTTAAAAACATTCAATTCGTAAGACAATAGTGAGGATAATTGTTTTAATTACAATCAAGTTGGACATTTAATGGTTAATATGAAAGAGATATAAATTTATTTATTTTTGTGTATTTTGATGATGATTGTGTTTGTTTTAGTAAATGGTTATAGGCAAAAAAAAATATAAATGGTATGTAAGTGATGATGTTTTTGAAAAATTGCATATCATATATTTAATAACTATACTTAATAATTTTGCATTGTATAAATAACATTAAATTGTGCATTGTGTTTCTTTGTTTATGGACACAAGATTATTAAATAAAGACTTTATTATATTTGATATGAATGGAGTCTTCTTACATGCAATTCATAAAATATCACTACGAAATGTGTCATTGTGAAGAAATCTAGGCATTGATACAAGTAAAAAGAATTATTTTATATGCCCAGGGTTTTAGAGAATTGTTTGAATGTTGCCTTAGTGTTTTTGAGGTTGGTTTAAGGACATATGAAGAACAAAAAATGTGAATGAGTTTTTTCCATTTTATTTCACAAAACTCGATTGAAAATGGAGCAATTTAAAGGCATAATAACACAAGATGATTGAGACACCATAGCAAGAAAGGGTTATGGTTGTGGGAATCTACATGTATATCTCAAACCTTCAACTAAGGTTTGGAAATCTTGAAGGGTGATTATGATGCTAGAAACACAACAATTGTAGACGATTCAAAATAAAAGTGTGTTTGTAATGATGAAGGAAACTATGTAATTATAAAAGGATATAATTGTGATGATGTGAGTGACACATACTTGTTAGATCAATCATGGCCTTGCTCACTACACTTGAATGGAGTTAGTGATGTGAGATCTATTGTAAAAAAACATGAAACTAGTTTGTTAAATAATGTAATTAATTATTTTTTTAATATTTTCTATGCATGAAAATGTTTTTATGGTTAATTTAAGGTCTTTGGATATTATATACTCAATTATGTTTAATTAACTTGGCAGTACTTGTCAATGATCTGTAACAAACTTTAAAAGCTATGAATGGTATAAATTAAATGTGATTGAAAATCAAGTGTGAAATTAGAGTATGTAAAGTGCAAAACCCAGTTCTGAATGTGCTAAGATCATATTTCAAAAGTGCAAAAGCATATTCCTAAAGTGCCAATATCGGATTCTAAAAGTGCAAAATTAAATTATGAAAGTGCTAGTATCAAATTTCAAAAGTGAAAAATATAGTTCCAAAAAGTGCCAATAAAAGATTCCAAAAGCGCAAAATCCAGTTCCAAAAGTGCCAATATCAAGTCCAAAAGCGTAGTTTTGGAATCCGATATTGGCACTTTTGGCACTAGATTGCACACTTTAGAAACCCAATTATGGACATTAGAAAGATTGATATTATCTTGTCTTCGAAGGGGCTTAGACTAAAATTAATCCAGATTTAATGAAATCGGGGTTTATGTGTGTGTAAATAAAAATATAGGTACGTATAGATAAGTATGTATAATATATATAATACACACATACATATTTATATGTATTATACATAATTATCTATATGTATGTACTCATGCCCAAAGGGGTTGGATCCAATGGTAGAAAGCAAGGAGTTTTTCACCGTTGGGAAAGGTTCAATTCCCATGAGGGCCTAACCTGAAGCCATGGGGGCATCTTGAGGTGGTGGTCAAACGTGTGGTTGCACCCAAAGATACTATTTTAAATGGTATCATGACTCGTGCACACATAAGTGGATCAAATCCCACCCCGTGTCCTTTAATTAATAAGTCGGTGATGGAGTGTACTATTAAGGCACTCTATTATGTGAAGTCACCGGTTAAAAACCATTGACTTACCTTGTGTATCGCATGAGGGGCCACGTTGGCATGCCTGGAGGTTATAGTGGTAGCAATCGGATAACACGACCCCGTGTCACACGAGTACGTGCCCGACTAGTTGTTGGTTCCTCTAGTCACAAAAAAAAAAAAATGTATGTACACACAAATACACACACATGCACCAACTTCAATGATAAGGATTTCTATATGAGCCTTGTTGTATATGGGGAAAAGGATTGTGTTCTTTTATATGTATTCATTGCTTTCCTTATTTTTAGCTATGAGCACACATTTAGAGTAAGATGAGAACACAATCTTCATTTTTTAAGACTGGGATTATTGTATCTTCACTCACCTAGTGGATTTGTTTGGCTCGTTACTAGGAAACAAGTTATTAGCGATGGTGATTTTTAAATTTTATCATTTTCATATGATTTTAGTAGAGGTTTTTACGGAGGTGATGGGTAAAGGATTTTGTAGAATTTAGGCCTTAATACACGAATTTGACATAGACCCACTTGTGTGCTTAATACAACGGTGCACCAATGCTTCCTGACCCATGCACACCAAAATTAAAATAACCCAAAAAAGACACTAAAGCTCTAATATGGCCTTGACGAACTAACACTCCACTTTGTCCTATGAATGGATGATCCTTGATTGATGTGCATTGGAGTTGCAACAACCAAATAAGGGCATCAATGCTTCACTTTGGTCTTGGCACACTAATACTCCACTTTAGTCTTGGGCACCTAGGATCCACATTGGACTTAGTGCATCAATGGTCCCCTATGGTTAGTACACCAATGCTTCATTATCCATGCACATTAGAGGGGCGACAACTCATAAAAACATTGGTGCTAGACATTGGTCTCAACACATTAGTGCTTCAAATTGGTCTAGGCGCACTTGTTCTAAATGATCGATGCACATAAGAGTGAAACCACCAAAGGAGACATCGATGTTCCACTTTGATCTTGGAGTGTTGATACTTTAGTTTGGCATAGGTGCACATAGAGGGAAACAATTCAAGAAAGATACATGTGCCCCACTTTGTCTTGGCACATTGTGTAATACCTCAAGTTGAACCCCAATTGTAATGTACATATAGGTTGGTAAGCTATGACACTTTTGGCCAGAGTGCCTTTGTAAATATGTTTTGAAGCCGTAGTGCATGTGTGATTATTAGACCAGGGAGACTGGATTGCTAAAGGGCATGTGTGCCTATATTGTAATTTGTAATTATACTCAAGATATCATTAATAAAGTACATCACTACTACAGACCGACCACACAAAAGAGATGGGGGGATAAACTCCACTAGAAAAGGAAATGGGGCTAAGAGTCTAGGAAAAGGGATAAGCTAAGGGGGCTTAAGCCCAATGGAGTATTATATTAATTTAATATTAATATTCCTTAAAGATAAAGTTATGGATAAAATATGGGAACAATGGGGGGTTCCTTGAGTTCCATGTGTCATAAAGGACACATGCATATGTAATTTGGGGGATATAACGTAATATCCCATCTTTTGGGGAGAGGGATTCATTCATTCATTCATGATGCTGACTATTCACTCATCTATGCTACCAACTAGTACCTATGCCTGTACCTGGGAAGATTGGCGCTGAAGAAGCGGGTTGTCAATCTCGTATGTTGAAGAGGTGGGTTTTCAAGCTCGTGAGTAGTTTTCTCTGGGTGAGAAACTGATGGGAATTGTTCCCTGGTGTGATGGGCAATAGCTATATCGATCTGATAATTCTTGTTCGGCCTATTGTTGAATCCCCAAAAGGGAAGTGGGGCAGCCGAGGGATTATTGAATAGATAAGGGGTGCACTTTCTGGGGTGGGATAGGCATGTGGGGAATGAGAGGCTGTAGGCTAGTTTCAGTAGTTGGGGACCTTGGAATGAGCATTTATGTTGATTATCAGACCTTAGATTGGCTTAGGATTGCCTTTGCCCTTGTGAAGTTTAGACCCATCTCGGGGTGACCCACTGCTAAGATTATGAGCAATGTGTTCTATGGATGGGAGGAATGTGCAAGGTCTTCATGCAATTGGTGTTTATTTCATGAGATAAGTGTTTATCATGTGCTTATTTCAATTACTATGTGTGTGTGTAATTATGAGTTTTCTATCATGGAATCTCTGTTATTTATATGTATGAATTATTGTTGTTGTATGTTGTTATTATTCCGCTTAACTCTGTTCATATGCAGAATATATGATTTAATTTAAGGGTATCATAATTTGCAATTTTTGGAGTGGCCTTTCCCAACAGGAAGTTGGGGATGCTACAATGTGGTATCAGAGCTATAATTGGGAGAATTTTGTGTGGTGTGGCCCAACCTGGGTGGATGGGAACGTTACAAAGAGGTATCAGAGCCTAGTTTTCAACACTGAGTCTATATGGGTCATTTATTAGAACTCATAAGTGAAATAGCAGATTATGCAGGCAATTTGTTTGACAGAAATGTCGTAAAGAGTGTGTCTGCAACTTGTTTGATTAAATTACTGCTGTGGAATTTGATAAATTTCATGGGTAATTTGCAATAATCAAGTTCGAAAAACTAACAATCTCCAATTTAAATATTTAATGGGGTGAATTCGAGCATGCAATTGGCCAAATTTTATGTCCACAATGTGCTCGGGTGAAATTGGATGAAATCAAGCAAATTTCCAATTTCAGTAGTGAAATTATGGAGAAATTCGACAAGAAAGGGGGGGGGGGTCGAATTTTGTGTGCCAATGTTGAATTGGTGTACACAAGGCCAAAACTGATCATATATAACTATACACAGAGGTTCAATGGTGGTCGATAAAAAATAATAAGGGAAATTGGGCAAAAGCCCCAAACATTTGTTGATAAATTGTGGAGATTCGATGAGAAAGATGACGATTTTCACAGGTCCAAGTTCAGTCATATGAAGCTGATATAGAGTTTTAATGGCGTCCATTGAAATATTTTTCGAAATTAAGTAATATTGGGCATTTTTGGAAATTTCGAAAACAAGTGAAGTTTGACAAATTTGGAAGAAAAAATCAGGTATTTTTCTGTACGATGATGTCAGCAAGACGTGGAGGCCACGTGTTAGCTGATGTGGTAGAAGAAAGACATGTATTGCCATGGTGACAAGTACATGTTGGATGGGATGACAATTGGCAGGTGATGTGGAGCCATGTGGTAGGCCAACTGTTAGTCCCACGAAACCTGGTAAGATCTTGGAATTTGTCTAAGTGTTAAGCTATCGCGAAGAGAATTGGGGGTATGGAAAGAGGTATGGTATCCCTGATCCAGATTTTATGAGCAGAACGAAATGACTACAGACTCAACACAAAATAACAGAGATACAATAAAACCGGTTTTCTATTCAATAAGGAAATACGTCGAAACTGTAAAATGCAGTGGAAAACAAGTTTGCTGGAATGGTGGCGGCTTATCTCTGAGAAGAGATGTGACGATTGCGTTCATTAGCAAGAAGATCGTTACAATGAGGCTCTGAAGGCCTTTTTACAATAAACAAGAATGTAAAAAACCCTAGACATCCAAAAACCTAACCCTAGGAGATGAAGCGCCAAAAGTCATGTGGGCCCCCTTTGGGTAAGTCAATACATCAATTTTCCAGGGTCGTAACTTTTGCATACTATCTTCGTTTGACATGCTGAATACCTCGTTAGAAAGATCTATCCGAGGACTATAAATTTTGTGTGAACAATATTGAAATAACTTTCATGTTGCTCCCCATTTTCCCAAAAAATGTTGTTTAGGGCCTCAAAATGGCTCCAGAAGTTTCAGGACCCAAAAAACTGCTAAAAATAGTAAATTACCAAAATTGCCAGAAAATTGTTTTGAGCCAATTAGAAAAGGTGGGTGGCCATCTATACCCACCTGGATCAATCCTCCCTCCTTAGGAAGCAATGGTCTCCATTGTGTTGAGCTTCCCCATCAGATGAGGAAATTTCTGTTCAATTTGGTCCCGGGTGAGCCACTTGCCTTGGTGCAGGAGCTGCCCTGCTTTGACGACTCGATAAAGCTGGATCCTTTGCTATTGAGTGCCCTTGATTTGTGTGTCCACAATCTAATCACTGGATGCCTGTTCTATGCAGTTGGGGTTGAGCTATGTTGATGTCAGTTGTTCTACTACTTCTAAGATGTCCAATAATGTTGGGAAATAAGGGTGAAGAAGATTCACGTTGAACACTGGGTGCAGGCCAAGGAACGAAGGAATGTTGAGCTCAAAATCATTATCCCCCACGACCTTGGTGATGGTGTACGACCCATAACAGAGTGGGTGAAGTTTCCAATGGGGTCCTGTAAGGTGTTCTTTCTGCAAGTGCAACCAAACTTTGTCACCCACCTGAAACTTGTGTGGCACCCGATGTTGATCATGGCGCTGCTTGTACTTGTCATTGGACTTCTGTAGGATATCCTGAACCTGTTGGCAAATGCGTTGGATCCACTCAATGAACCAAGTGGCTTTGTCAGCTTCAGTTGGAGTAGGAGATGATTCGGTCGAGGTGACCGCAAGGGGAAGTGCAACATCTATGGGACCCAATGGTTGGAATCCCAATCCCACCTGAAAGGGGTTGTGGCTGGTTGAGCTATGCAGAGCTCAGTTGTAGCTATGTTGGACATAGGGAAGGCTCTCATCCCATGTGTGAGGGTGCTTGGAATTATACATGCGAAGAATATGCACAATCATTCGATTTACAACCTCGGTTTGGCCATTTGTCTGGGGGTGGAAGGCCATGGATTTGGTGAGCTTGGTGTCCAGCAGTGACCAGAGGCTTGACCAAAATGTGTTGAGAAATCAACTATCCTGATATGAGACAATGGTTTGTGGGATTCCAAAATGTACACAGACTTGTTCAAAGAAGATCTTTGCAGTGGCCTCTGTTGTGATGCTCTTCTTGCAGGAAACCATAATCGCCATCTTAGAAAAGTGATCAACAACCAAAAAAACACAGTCATTTCCCCACTTGGTCGACAGGAGGCCTGACATGTAGTCCATTCAGATGGATTCCCATGGCCTGTCAAGAGTAGGAAGAGGGGTGTACATGCCCTATTTCTTAGTGGTCGGTTTGGCAATAACGCAGGCAGTGCAGGACCTGATATACTTGTTGACCTCTTGTCGAAGTTTCGACCAGTAGAAATGTTTCTGTAGCATCGCCACTGTCTTTTCGAAGCCGAAGTGTCCTACCACCCGACTGTAGTGGGCTTCCCAGATCAACTTTGCTGGCTTGCTTGATGGAACATAGATATGGCCTAGACGACACAGGAACCCATCCTGAAGATGGAAATTATTGACAATTGTGTTTTCACCCAACATTTGATAGGTGGTGGCGAAGTCCGAGTTTGTCTCATAGAGTTGGGGCCATCCAGAGGTCTCATGGTCGCAAGCGTCTAGCATCGTGGTGAGTGTCGCGACTGGCGGTATGCTGAGGCAATCAACGACGCGGTTGGTGCTTCCTGTTTTATACTTTATGTTGAGGTGGAATTGTTGCAAGTATGTGGACCACTTTTGATGGCGGTCATTCTTCAATTTTCCTTGTGTTTGCATGAACTGCAGTGGCTTATGATTAGTGTGGATGATTGTCTCCTTCCTAAGAATGTAATGTCTCCACTGGTGGCAGGCTTGCAGAATGGAGTACATTTATTTATCGTAATTAGGGTACTTACGGACAACATCTGATAGTGTCTGACTATGATAGGCCACGGGGTGGTCGTGCTAAGTGAGAACTATGCCCACAACATAGTATGAAGCTTCTATCTGGATGTCAAAGGGTTACTGCAGGTCTGGTAGTGAAAGAATTGGGGTTGAGCACAAGTGCTGCTTCAAATCATAAAATGCTTGTTGTTGGGACTGGCCCCACGCAAATTTTTCCTTACCACCACCCCTGGTTATTTGGCTGAGGGCCCATGCAATATGGGAGAATCCCAACTCGAGCCTATGGTAGAAATTGGCAAGGCCCAAGAAGCTCTGAAGCTCAGTGAGTGTGGTTGGGGCTGGCTAGTCACAGATGACTTGGATCTTGGTTGGATCCACATGTACGCAATGCTAATCAATGATGTAGCCCAGGTAATGGACCCTATCCATGCCAAAGGAGCATTTTTCCAAGTTGGCATATAACTTGTGTTGTCGCAGGGTGTGCAAAACCTGTTGAATATGCTGCAAGTGTTCGGCTCAAGTCTTGTTGTAAATGAGAATGTCATCCAAATACACCACTACAAAAGTATTGGTGAATGGTCACATGATATCGTCCATCATCCTCATGAAAGTGGTTGGAGCATTTGTGAAACCAAAGGGCATGACCAACCATTCAAAAAGGCATTCCTTTGGCTTGAAGGCAGTCTTCCATACATCTGTATGTTCTATCGGGACCTGGTGGTAGCCATACTTCAGATCAATCTTACTGAAGTATTTGTCCCCTGTGAGTCGATCAAGGAGGTCGTCGATTCAGGGAATTGGGTATTGGTTTCTGACTGTGATTTTATTCAGAGCCAGGTAATCAATGTAGAGTCACCAGGTTCCATATTTCTTTTGTACCAAAAGGATTAGGCTTCCGCAAGGTGATGAGTTGGGACAGATGTGCCCCTTATGGAGCAGGTCTTGGATCTGTCGCTTGATCTCCTCATTCTCTAACAGAGAGAGACGATAGACTGGACCATTGGGCAGTGGTGCCCCGGGGGTCAGATCGATGGGGTACTTGACCCGACAGTACATAGGTACCCCGATAGGTGAGGAGAAGATATCCAAGTATTCTTCCACAACCTTATCTACTTGCTTCTGCTATGTGGAGAGGTCGGCCACAGAGACCCTGGATTTGGCTGTGATATTTCTCTCATTCTGAGAGCGAATCACAAAGAAGACACACTTCCCCGTCTAAGAGATGACCTTCCTGCATTGCTTAGCAGAGATCAAAGAAATAACATTAGGTGGGACTGCCTCGGGTATTATGTACAATTTCCTATTCAAAGTAATAATAACACTACGAGGCCTA
>SNQJ01S0027581.1:135922-149627 GCA_010110895.2 Picea sitchensis
CGAGACCCAACTCTTTGTACTCCGACCTCGTTGGGGACATGCATTAAGACGACAAGGAGCAGACCGCTTTGATACCACTGATCCAGATTTTATGAGCAGAACGAAATGACTACAGATTATTAACAGGTGCTCAACACAAAATAACAGAGATACATTAAAACTAGTTTTCTATTCAATAAGGAAATACGTTGAAATTGTAAAACGCAGTGGAAAACAAGCTTGTTGGAATGGTGGCGGCTTATCTCTGAGAAGAGATGTGACAGCTGCGCTCATTCGCAAGAAGATCGTTACAATGAGGCTCTGAAGGCCTTTTTACAATAAACAGGAATTTAAAAAACCCTAGACATCCAAAAACCTAACCCTAGGAGATGAAGCGTTAAAAGTCATGTGGGCCCCGTTTGGGGAAGTCAGTACATCAACTTCTCGGGGTTGTAACTTTTGCATACGATCTCCATTTGACACGCTCAATACCTCGTTAGAAAGATCTATCCAAGGACTACAACTTTTGTGTGAGCAACAATGAAGGATGTTCCATGTTGCTGCCCATTTTCCCCAAAAAATGTCGTTTAGGGCCTCAAAAAGGCGCTAGAAGTTTCAGGACCCGAAAAACTGCTAAAAATAGTAAAATACCAAAATTTCCAGAAAACTGTTTTGAGCCAGTTGGAAAAGGTGGGTGGCCACCGATATCCACCTGGCTCAATCCCCGTGGACCTGTGAACCCGTGGTAAGAATTGGAAAATCAGCTAAGTACTAAGGATTGGTTGGGAGGACGGGTGGATGGAATTCTAAGAGTAAAAGTAATATGGGATCACCTGAACCCGCGATGAAATTTCAAAATTTGACTAAGTGTCAAGACTTCGCGGGTGTGAAGGATATCACAGAGGTGATGAAGCATAAGAAAATGACCGTGAACTCGCAGTGAGATCTCAAAGAAAATGACTAAGTATATGTGTATAATGGATACGATGAAACACCACAATGCCTTTTGGAGGAGGCATAAGTTATAACATGAATGAAATGGACTCACGAAACCGCGATAAAATTATGAAAAGATTCTAAGTATGGGAGAAAGTTAAGAGTGGCAGAATGCGAGAGTGTATTTTGGAGGCCGTGAAAGTTTGAGGGAAGAAATGAAGGCCGTAGACCTGCGATGAAATATTTTAATGGTCAAGATCTAATTCGAAGATAATTGGACGGTGGCTAAGCATCGAAGCTAGGATGCTCGAGCTAACAAAAATATCTTCCATGTCATTCCATTAACAATTTTCCTGCTCAAAGATTTTGAAGGGGGGCACGAGCGTCAGTCATGAGAATTCATGGACAACAAAGTCCATGTATTCACTCAAGAATGTATAAAAAAAGGATATTAAGAATTAAGAAATAAATTATTTATGAACCAAGAATGTAATTTGAAGTAAGCATAATTCAACATGAAGATCAATAAACCAAGACCTAGATGATGCCCAAGGAACTTACAATTATGAAGATGAAGACAAAATATCTGGTATGGGTGTGGATGTTGCAATAACATAATCTAATGCGCATGGAGAAGGCGGAAAGGAAGAGAGCATGAACTTGGTAGAGACCTTAAAAAAATTGCAAAATGATGTCCAAAGTTATAATGTTGATAACAAGAAACTTATGAAAGCCAAGGAGAAACAAGAAGGCTTTAACATCAAGTTAATGCAAAGCTTGGAAATAATAGAGAAGAAGATGGACAAGGAGACTGAGTCAAGCAAATCAAGGAGTCATCGGTCTCATGATGAGAGGAGAAGAACCATAAGTGTTGGTAGGCATCACCATCACTCCCCAAGGCATTCAACTAGGAGAACACACAATAGTTCAAGTCCATCCACTGTCATGAAGTTTAAGAAGAAGTATGGGGTGGATGAGCTACATGGAGAAATGAATAAAATAAAACCACCTACATTTGATGGTGAACACAAGAAGGATGAGGATGCAGAGACCTGGTTGTTGGGAATGAGAAAGTATTTTCAGTTGCATAATTACTCTTCAGGTATGAGGAACAAGGCTGGGTCAGTTTTTCAAATGTGGAATGATTGCTTGAGGAAGCTACCAGCTGAAGACATCCATACTTCGTGTGTATTGTAGACGACTCTCAATGGAACTATGATTGGAAAAAGATTTCAAGATGACAAATATGCATACCAATTAGGGATGTTGAGTAAGAAAGAGATCATCCATTTTTCATGATAAAGCAGGAGTAATGAGTATGCATTATGCTAAGACCATGGAAGTGTGGAGAGATGGTTTTCCTAATAGGTGAGAAGGTTGAAATTTGGTTAAAGATGAATATAGGTACTCAAGGAAAGAGTATTATGACAAGGATTCCTCACAATATGATCAAAGGTCAATACTAAAGAATGTTAAGGTATGAGTCCATGTTCAACCATGAAGGCATGGGAATCCACTACAAGAAATCCACTCCTACCAATCAAAGTGATTAGTGGAATCAAGATGCAAAATCATATCATTGAGTGGATGAAATAATGAAATTCCATTCACCATAAAGGGTGTCAATGTAGAAATAAATTTGTACATTGTGGGAAAGACTTTTCTAAAAGGATTGAAATGTTAAGATGCCAGGCATCTAATAAAGGAAGACAGAGTGTATTCATAGAAATAAGATGTAACAACTCCAAGGATTGGTCCTACAGTTTTTTGTTGTCAGAGTAGAACAGTGGAAGCATGGTTGGATGATAGAACTTCATGGATGAAGTAATGTAGGTGTTTGCATACTAAATAAGTGTTAACAGATGCATAAGCAATGCATCATGTGCAGTTTGGTTCTGGAGGTATATAGGCATACTTCTGGGAAAGTCACCACTATGTTGATGACAACTTATTTTTATTTTCTTGCAACACTCCGAGAGCTATAACAACAATAAATAGGAATGGTTGATACAGTGAGAGAATATTGGGTGCACTCCCAAGGTGTTGACTACATACCCAAAGTGAATTGGGATAGCAAGTCAAAATAATTCAAGCATGGAGATGATTTTCTGAGGGGAAATCAATAAAGAACCATAAGAAATAAAATGGTTCTATGTGACTTGGTATACAGAAAAGAGGGTAGCTGAAAGAACTCATCTCAAATGGAAAATAGTTGTCGGTAATAATCTAGGAGGTTGGAAGTATCACTAGAATGTATGATAGCAAATAAAAGCAGTTTCAACTACTTCCAGACAATCTCAATGAAACTGGAAAAGAAGACATTGTGTAGCATTGCAATATGGTGGAAATTGACTGAGGAAGTCAAGTTGAAAACCAAATGGGCCAGGAAAGGAGGAAATAATGGTTCAAGCAACTGCAAGGGTTGATGTGTTCAGTCGAGAAAAGGGATGAATTGGTTTGGCCCAAAAAGTAAATGGAGGTTGAAGATCTAAAGTCACTAAGAGAGCATGGACGTGAATGTAATTTCGTCATGTATGTGCTTAGTCAAAAGGATCCAGTAAAAAAAAAAAAAAAAAGGAATACTGAAAGTTAATATCAACATAGTATGTGGCTGGAAAAGCACAAGTAGTCAAGAGTGGGATTGGCTAGAAAAGTGCTTAGGGGGGAAATAATCATGTGCAGTGCTTACAATGAGAATTGAGGATATGAAGTAACATGAAAGAAGGATGTACATGAGAAAATAGGTTGTTGCAATTGTATAGAAACAAATATAATATTGCATGTCAGATAGCGATACTTAGCACAAGAACTGGAATGCATATGAATTTATGAGCATGTTAATGATGCATTATTAGTGCATATATATATGCATTAATGCATGCATATTTGTTAATATATATAACATATTGAAGACTAGAAGTAGTTTATTGTTATATATATGATTATGAAAGTAGGTAATGACAGTTTTGTGCCAAAAGAAATAATTATTGCATGGTTGCAAGTGTTGTTGATGATGTTGTTGCATATGGTGAAGGAAGCTCCTACTATTACCAACTAGCGAGGTAGCATTAAATGTATTTAAGGGCAGTTATGTAGGTATAAATTTGATGTATTTATATTGCATAATTGCTGAAGGGGAATTTAGGTAAGAATTCCCCCAGCTAGAGTTTATTATATAAATTACATTATTGCATAATTTGAATGCATGAATGGAAATAAGATACCACTAGGTGTGGTAAAGGCTAGAGGCTTGCAATAATTATAAAAGCTACTTGGATTTTGAATGCGTACATGTGATGTAATAACATATTATGGATTTGTTGGTTATGAGCTAATAACCAAAGCAATAAAAGGGTATGACCCTATTATAGGAATGAATACCAGTAAAGCTAGTGATATATGAGGCCATGAAATGGCTGGATATGGAAAGGCTTTAGTGCCACGCAAGTATCCAAGGAAAACTTCCTACTTTAGCTAAGTTTGGACTGCAACCTTTTTGCTAACACTAAAGATCACCATAGAATTATATTTTGGTGTAGTGCTCAGGTTGAAAAGGAAGGCATCCAAATAGTTGAGCAAATAATAGGAAGTGTGTGGATGATGTGTTGGGGCATTGGCCAAACCTTCCAATTCACCATAGTGGGATACATGACTTAGATAAATGGCACCATGAAATCAATATAAAGGTGCATTGAATAGATATGCATGGTGAATTGCACTCATGCATAATGTGTAAGTGGTAGAGCTGCACTCATACATGATTGAGTTGTTTATGCTTGAATGCAATTATTGAATGATTTTTTGTGAATTCATACATATATAATATTTAAAGGAAAGGATTATGCTAACAACTGAGATGTTACAATTATTACTAACTCATGGAGTTGAAAACGTTTCAGGGGCTATTAGCCATTGCAACAAGAAAGTTGCAAGTCAAGTAGTGACATGAGCAATGACTACATGAAAATTTTGTTTAGAAAATAAAGTAATACAAATAATGATGTTGGAAGAATAAAAGACATAATGGCTGGAAATTCCTGTGCAGAGAATGATAATTTCAATCTACTTAATAAATGGTCTGATATCTATGATTGAATTGTTAAGTGTAGACAATTCTAAGATCACTATGTAAGCTTATGTACATATTTCAATAAAAGTATATTATGTAAGAAGCACTAATAATATGTTGGCTGAATGCAAGATGACAACATTACAAAAAAGAAAAGTGGTCTCAAGTATGGAGCTGTAGAAATCCACAATAAAGATTGTTGCCTTCTATTGCAACAACCAAGAAAATTATGGGATGGAATTTGATATTTTGGGAAAAAGTTGAATTTTCCTTATGAAATATATTTGAATTTCTACATGAAATTGATACGATATTATCTCATGATGACTTTATGTGTGTGACATAGACAAGATGATGATTATTGAAGCTGGGATGCTTAGGAAGAATGGCTATTGTTGGGACATTGGAGCCTTAAATTGCAGATCCTTAGTGGTGATCTGGTAATGAGTTGGTGCTCTCCTTGTGAGTGAAATCCTTGGAAAAATGGATCGTTGAAGGACTGTGCAGTAGTCAAAGGATGCTTGAGCCTGGAAGGGTGAGTGTAGCAAGGAGGATGTAGCTCAAGAATGTCACAGTGAGCATAATTCTTTCCTGAAACAACTCTATGGAATAGAGAAAGAGACTGCCAACTGAAGTATGAAAAGATGAATTAGGTGCTTGAAAAAAGAGCACCATAAAGACAATAAGCTTCCAATAGCAAAGGCATGGATATTTTTGAAGAATTTTGAATGTACATGTATATAATGCACTGAGGACAATGCATAAATAAGGGGGAGGGGAATGTAATACCCCAGGTTGAGCCCTAGTTGTAATGTACATATAGGTTGGTGAGCCAGGATACTTTTGGCGAGAGTGCCTTTGTAAATATGTTTTGAGGCTAGATTGTCTGTGTGATTATTAGACCAGGGATCCTGGATTACTAAAAGGCTTGTGTGCCTATATTGTAATTTGTAATTATACTCAAGATATCATTAATAGAGTACATCATTGTTGCAGACCGACCATACAAAATTGATGGGGGGCTAAACTCCACTAGAAAGGGAAAGGGGGCTAAGAGTCTAGGAAAAGGGCTAAGCTAAGGGGGCTTGAGCCTAATGGAATATTATATTAATTTAATATTAATATTCCTTAAAGCTAAATTTATGGATAAAATATATCCTATGTTTCTAAAGTGAGAACAAGGGGGGTTCCTTGAGTGCCATGTGTCATAAAGAACACATGCATATGTAATTTGGGGGATATAGCATAATTTCCCATCCTTTAGGGAGAGGGATTCATTCATTCATTCATGATGTTGACCATTCACTCATCCATGCTACTAATCGATACCTTTGCTTGTACCTAGGAAGATTGGAGCTAAAGAAGTGGGTTTTCAGACCTGTATGTTGAAGAGGCGGTTTGTCATGCCTGTGAGTAGTTTTCTCTGGGTGAGAAACTGTTGGGAATTGTTCCCTGGTGCACTGGTAAATAGCTATAGGGCTCTGAGACTTCTTGTATGACCTGTTGTTGACGCCCCAGAAGGGAAGTGGGGCAGTCGAGGGACTGTTGAGTAGAGAAGGGGCACACTTCCTGGGGTGGGACATGCATGTGGGGAGTGAGAGACTGTAGGCTAGTTGCAACAATTGGACACCTTGGAATGAACATTTATGCTAATTATTAGACCTTAGACTAGCTTAGGATTCCATTTTCCCTAGTAGAGTTTATCCCCATCTCGGGGGTGACCCACTGTTGAGATTACGAGCAATGTTATGGTTGCGAGGAATGTGGAAGGTTTGCATGCAATTGGTGTTTATTTCATGAGATGAGTGTCTATCATGTGCTTATTTCAATTACTGTGTGTGTGTAATTATGAGTTTTCTGTCATAGAATCTCTGTTATTTATATGTAGGAATTATTGTTGTTGTATGTTGTTATTCTTCTGCTTAACTTTGTTCATATGCAAAATATATGATTTAATTTAAGGGTATCAAAATTCATAATTTTTGGAGTGGCCTTGCCTAGCAGGAAGCTGGGGATGCTGCAATGTGGTATCAAAGCTGTAATCAGGAGAGTTTTTTGTGGCGTGGCCCAACCTAGGTGGCTGGGAACGTTACACATTGGTCCTCCATTTTAGTCTTAGAGCATCGATGTTCCATTTTGGTCTGGGTGCATTGTAGTGAATCATACCACTCTATTTCTTATGGTCTTTATAGGTGCACATAAGGGAAAAAACCCAAAAAAGAAATGTGTGCTCCACTTTGGTCTTGGCACATTGGTCCTCCATTTTGGTCTTATAGAATCAATGCTCCATTTTGGTCTAGGTGCATTGTAGTGCATCAAACCACTCTAATTCTTATGCTTTTGTAAGTTCATTCAATTTGTTTGGGATGATCGATGCTCCATTTTGGTTTAAGTACACTAGTGCTCCTCTTTGATTTGGGTGGATGAATACTTCTCTTTGGCCAAGAAATGACAATGCTCTTATTACATCAATACACCAAATAGCAATACATATTTATTTTAACTTATTGAAAAATGTGAAAACACTAGAAGGTGTTGCTTAAAAGGTGAAAAATATAGGTTTCATTCATTTATGCATAATATATATACTAGAGCATGAGATATAAATATCATAAATTGTAAAGACCAAAAGGCTTCCATCCATGCAACCCTTCTTTACCCGCTTCATCGTTTCGTTTATTCCAATTGTGTGTTTTATTTTATTTTCTTCCATTTTCTTTTTAGGATGTTAAAAGTTTTTCTATAAAATCTTTTTTCTTATCCATGGGTGTAGATTTCCATAGTTATTTATAATGTATGAGCTTGAGTTTTATGGAAAACATCATGTTAGTAGTTTTGAAATGTCCAACGTTCCGAGTGGTCCTCTTTGATTTGGGTGGAGTGTCCACTCGAAACGTTAGACATTTCAAAAATGATGACACAATGTTTTCGAGAAAACTCAAGCTCATATATTTTTTCTTTATGAATAAGTATATATTATTATTTTATTTACTTATTTATTATTATTATTCACATTGTTTAATAGTTTATGGTTTGCAAGGTTTATTATTATTATTATTTAACTATTGTTTTTCATTTTTAAGTTGGTTTTAAGGTTTTTTTTTGGGTGGTTTGTGAGTTTTACCTTTAATTTACACATTAATGGTGGATTTTTTAAAGGTTTTATAGTAGCAAAGATCACTAATATATGAGAGGCAAGTTCGACCAAGCAAGGGTTGCGTTTTTTTTGCAACATGGGTGTAGGTTCAAAGGATATTTTTGCTATTGTATGTTTCTAATTGCACATTGATTTTTTCTAAGGTGTGCAATGCTTCACTTTGATGATATAGGTGCAATAATACTCCACTTTGTTATAGGAGCATCAATAATAATAATGCTCTACTTTGATTTTGGGCATCGGTTCCACTTTGATATCTCGCCTTTAATAGATGAGTGATTTTGTGGAATTCTCATCAAACATTTTGCATACAATGATTGAGAGGTTTTGTAATTACAATAGACACTTTCTAAGTGGTTTAAGGGTTCAATACTCATCATAGTTTTATAGTTTTGTAACTTTGTAAGGGTAGTTATTTTTTTTTTAAATAAAAAAGAGTTTTATTTCCTTAAAAAACAGTTGTGATTATACATATCAAATCATGTTCGAGGGGCTGCCACCTGTTCTGCCAAACTAGTGTAAACCAAAACAAATGGCACCCTTTTGTTCTAGTTGGAAAAAAAAGAGAAAAGCCCCACCTGTCCCGACAAACATTTGGAAAGCAAAATAGGTGGCATAATAGTATTGAGATAGAGTTGTCTGAACATGCCACAAGAAGTTTGAACATAACATGGGGCATAAAATCTGGATAGAGCATAAAACAAGAAATATGAATAGGAATACAATTTTTTTTTTTTGCAAAAGAAGTGTAGAGAGCTTAAAGGATTAATCAACGAAAGAGCCATTGAAACCTGCAATATCCTTAGTGTCGTCGTGATGAGTGAAGACGCATGGTTGTGCATAGGTCGGGAAGCGCTGCTGGCTTTCAGAGCTCGAGAGCGCTTCAAACATGATGTCCATTCTACTGCTGAGTAAAGTATGCCTATGGAGCTACTCTATCATGTCCTTTCGCATCTCAAAGATGAGCTCCAGATGTTTTGGCATTAGGAAGCAAATAGAGTGCGAATTTCGGGCCATGGCAGAGGTGGGAAGTGGAGGCTCATCAGGGCTGTCAACCAAAGGATTTTATTCCTGGATTAGACAAGTCGCTCCCTCCATGTCACACGCTGTAACATAAGCCGAGAGACTGGTGCTAGGTCGGTCTTGGGGGTCCAGGACTGTGTAGAGAGGGGAATTCGACGACACCGTAATTAGTTCTTTTGGAATTTCCTCCTCTACATAGGCCATTGGAGGCGAATTTGGCTCCTTATCACCACGAATCAGTGCAGTCGAAGAATCCTAGGCAAGATTGCAGAGGCGTCGCTGCCTGGCTGCATAATTATACCAAGAAGGTTCCCTCTTAGGCTTTCCATGCTCTCGAGGCATGGCGGTTAGGGAAACCCAAACAAAACTTAGCTGAAAAAAACACAGAGATGGGAGAGTGAAAGGAGCGAAGCATAAATGCAGAAACTTCAGTCAAGTGGAATGAACCATAACAAACCCGAAGGATATGGAGGAGTGCCAAGGGAGCTGAGGTGACCTTGCACATGCCTCCCATACCCATATTCGTCCATCTGCCATGGCGCACTGAGAGCTCCATTAAACTTGTGCGAGGGAACTGTCCAGTCCACCTAGGAGCACGTTGAATGCAATCCTCCATTTGAGATATGAAGGCGAGGTTGGTGACAAGCTTAATAAATGGCATGGGCTGCACACGATCAACGTGGCACCCCATCCAGGGTTTGTAAGGGTAGTTATACTATATACTTGCCCTATTAGAATCTATATACTAGCCCTATTAAATTGTAAAACTCAATATTTCATATTTTTTTTGGATTTTTATTTTTAAGTTCTTATTTCATGTCTTTATAAATCTATTTTCTGGTTGCAAACCAAAAATGTTCTACTTTCCATTTCATAATGTTTTCAAGTTTTTAAATAAAAAATTTAAAAATATCTTGAATTTAAATATATAAATAATAATAGTTGCAATTTAATAATATAAAAAAATTCTTGAGCAAGAAGTTAAAGTATAATTTGGATAGTGTTTGGTATCATACATGGGATTAAGGTTAGATGTTATTAGAAAGCACATGGGTAGTACTTGGTATCATGTATGGAATTACAACTAGAAGTTATTAGAAAGCACATGACCCTACACGAGGTAGCCTGAATGATAACCACAAGAGATACTGACTTTATTGCAGATATTATTTAGGCTAAAATTTCCTTTGGTCCTATAGTAAGACCTAAAACTACTTTTGATTGGTTAAGGCCTCATCTTCCTTGGATGTAAGAAAATAGGTCAACGACCCAAGACCTAGAGGCATCTTGCAGGAGTGGAACTTTGCCCCCATATGGACCACCAACATGTCATTTCAGGTGGGTGTTTTTCCTTGAATAACAGTGATAAGTCAACTTGGATTTGTGAATAGTAGCCAATGATAGCTGTCCTCACTATCGATTAACAACTAGGTTATAACAGATTCTGCTACCTTCAAAGATTTTTTTTTTTATAATAATAACAATACAATATTATAAATTCACTAAAAGAAAAGAATAAATCTTATAACATTGAATACCCAAAACAAAAATTAGTAATACAACAAATTTCTACTAGTACAATTTTAAAAGTTATTTGATATTTTTTTTGGTTGATTTCAATATTTTAAATTGTAATCATTTTATATTTATGAATTTAATTAAGGAATATTAAGTAGGATTTAGGGGGTTAGCTCAATAGTTGTCTTCAATGTTATAGGGTATTTGGATAGTTTCATGTCAATAGGTGGTTAGTTTGAATCCCTTGGGTGAGGTGCATTAGTTTACCTTAATGAGTTTATCGAGGATGCCATTCACAAATATTGAGAAGTATCCCTAGAGTTTCTCCACCAGATTTTCCTTGAAAAAAGGAGCAATGATAAAAATTTGGACATTGAGGTTTGCCCAAAAAATACAATTCACCCCACTTTCTAGTCCATTAACGAGATTGAGATTTGCTCATACTTTTATAGTGCCACACAAATATCCACAGATAACAACTTTCTCATACATACATACACTACCCTCCATTAAAATTAGACATATTACTTTAAAGAAAAAAAAAATATAGTCTTAACTATTAAAGTCACTTAAAACATATTTATTAATTACTAATATTTTATTACAATAAATTAATAATTGATTAATTATTTAATATTTTTTACAATGATTTTGTTTTTCGGGATAAAAAAAACTCCTCTTTTACATTCTCATCACTCAAGTTATCTTATATGGATGTGAAGTTTGGGGTTGCAATATATCTAGAGAATCCTAAAGAAAGATAGAACAGATCCAATATAATTTTATAACTTATAATCTCAAAATTAAGGGCAATACACTCGATCCTATCCTCCTCATAGAAGCAAGACTTTCCCCCATTGAGAGCATTGTTATGATTAAATACCTAATATACAAGAACAAGATAAACACCATGGATGACAAGAGGCTCCCCGAAATTGTTTCAAACTCTAGCCAAAACCACCAGCGGCTTAAGCGAGGATGACATAGAGATGCCAAATCTTGGTTAAATCATCAGGGAATACAAGAAGAAGCCATCATGCAAAATATCGATAATATTACAAATATTATCACTTCTAAAATTAAGGAGAATATGTGGTATGATAAAGAATTAGTGGATAAAAGGAAATTAAGATATTACAAGGAGGTGGTCAACCCCAATTTAGAAGATCAAAATTACCTCTGAGTTTTGAAAAGTGAAAAGAAGAAAATCAACATTTCTAAAACAAGAACAAACTCTCACAAGCTACATAGTGAAACTGGGCGTTGGATAACTCCCAAAACACCATGGGATGAGAGAATCTGTCACCTTTGTGACACTAAGCGGGTAGAAGATGAAAAACACTTCCTCCTAGATTTCATTGTCCGTACCCATATTAGATCCCAATTTAAAGATATCTGCCACATTACTGACCTTCCTAACCTCCTAAGTCATCAACACTATGGCGATCTTGGAATGCTTCTCTCAATGTTTTTTGAGCATAGAAATACAACTTTAAAGAAATTGAAGTAATCTCTTACCTTCTCAAGGTTTGATAGACCAATTGGTCTTAGTGAACGTTAATCAACATCATCATCATCATAATACTTAATATTATTTTGAAACATTCATATTTTATTTGATATCCTCTAAAATAAATGGTATTCCACCTTAGTCTTAAAACAACAGGGCTTCTTCCCATATATTTTAGTGTACATTAACTGGAGGGGTTTTACTGTTGACAAGTCTCATGTATCATAAGAATAATGTATTGTTGGTTTACTTGTACACCATATTTGTATTGGCACACCTTAACAACTTCCATCAACTCATACTGAAAACCTTCATAAATGACCTGTCCCGCACCTACCTCCCCAAAAAATTGTACAATCAACTCTAAAAAAATACAATTTCGATAATAAAAAATTACTAGTTAACAAAAAAATATATAACGAAATTACAATAATGAATAATGATTGCAAAAAATCCAAATCATATAATATTTATGCTTTTTCTATAATCAATTATACATTACAAAATACAATTCACAATAAAGTTATTATTTAACCAAAAATTATATAACCAAATTACAACTATGATTGAAAAAATCCTAATGATTACACAGAAGGCGTTCTTTTAAGGGGCGGTTCATATTGACCTTTCTTCATTTGTCAATATCCATTGGCAATCGACCATGTGTGATCTGTCGCTCCGTCGCCTCATTCGTGCCTTCACCCATACGCAAAGGACATGGCTCCTGAAGGGTATTTCACTGTTTACATCGGGCTGAAATGCGATTGGTTCGTGAACAATTCAAAATTTGTTCCATATATTGTTAGGGGAGGCATGGAAAGAATATGGTTCCGACTTCATGGGCCCTCTCACTTTGCCCTACGAGGCTTCTATTTTTCGTAGTATTCCGGACACCTTGAATATTGATTATGGCTGGGAGGGTTCTCTGAACGAGGACAACATGAACCTAGGGCTGCTTGATGTGTGCTGTGAATACCTTCATCATCTTTCAATACCCATTTGCAACTCACCAATGTTCCTTTTAATCTACTAGGTGTGATTTTGCCTTCCTTTTCGCAAGGTTTCAAATGTTGTTCTTTAATTTTGTGGCCATTGTATCTTTATAGTCCCTTGGCTTATCTACTGAGAAGATAACAAATACAAATGTATTTCTCATGGTTTCACAGACGTAGCTCTCTGTCTTTCCAACATTCGATGAAATTCTTCATTCCAAATGTATTTTGTTGATTGCTCTTCATTCTGTTCAATTCATTTTTTCAATGTTTTTTGTTTGACTCTCTGGTTTCCTTTTCTGTTAAGTGTAATCTTTCTAAATACTTTTGCATGTAAATGTTGTATCATACATTTCAAAATTTTAATTTTATATGTGCAAAGCTCTAATAGTGTGACGAGTAATTTGACTAGATATATATTTTGGAGAATGTATTTTGGATTTTTTTTGGGCTAAAAATGGTTAATGTCAAATCTAGATTCATAAAATTTAGCTTATTGGAGGTGGTCCTTCACCTTCCCT
>SNQJ01S0027582.1:32086-69181 GCA_010110895.2 Picea sitchensis
AGAAATTGGTGTAGCAGTGGTAGTTGGTGTAGTTGTTACAACAATATGAGAACTCTCACCTATTGTAGTTTGTTTTGGATTACTTTCTTTCATTGTTTTCTCAATAAACCTTGGAGTTCACAATATTGTTGATATTTCTTCTTTAGGAGGCTTATCCTGTTTTTCTTTGTTCTATTCATTATTTTGCATATTTTGACCTAAGTTATCTTTTTTTACTTCATCTATTTATATGTCTTGGTATGACTTCTCCTTGTTATAACAAGATTTGCCTCACCTTATGCAATCTTGCATAGAGGGCCTTATTCCATTTCTCTATGCAGACTTATCTTCCCCATTGAAATAATCCATAGACAAAAATACAAATTTCTCCACTTGTACACATCTTGCACCCTATACAACAAGTGTATACACAGGCTGCTCCACTACAACCCGTGTACATCGAGATTTGTGCCAGAAAATGAAATTAAATGTCGATTTTCCATGTCATGACAGGAGATCTCTGATCCTTGGCCTTCCATATACTGGAAACATTCTGACTCGACCCTTCAATTCCATTTTGAAGGTTATAAAGAAGCCAATTCTGAGCTATGGAAAGAGAGAGAGAATTCAACTTTAAGAGAAAATTTACTCTGGAGGAATTATTTACTTCACATTGAGTCTACATCCCTTTGTCCTTTAAGTCTGAACACAGTGATAAACCCCCAATATCTTCCCTTATTGTTGGAGAACTTCATTATCTCCTTTCTATGAGCTTGTCATTGGTGGAGGATTGAAGTGGTGGAGGCCCAACTAGAAGGAACTTGGTTTCTCGGTTCTAAACCGTGCCAACACAAAAGTCTGTAATATTTTCACTTCTGCTGATCATTTACTAATAGAAATACTCTTTTCCTGTCCAATTAATGTCTTGAAAATATATGAATTATTATCTATGGGCATATTTGTTATGTATATTGATAGATTATGCTATCTAATGTGCTAACCTTTTATATTGCCGCCATATGCTTGTTTTGCTTGTTTGTTGGGAACTTGTTGCAGGTATATAACTTTGGGTCAAAGTGCTCAGCGGTGGGCATCATCGAACATTTGGACAAGGTAGGCCTCTTTATTATCTCGCTTGCACATTGGTTTATATACCATGTTTCTGGGATAGAGTTGATTTCTGTATTCATTTATGTTTGTTGTGCTTCATCCTAGCCATAGAGAGATTTTCCTCGTAACAGAATTGGCGACTCCGCTGGGGATTTGATCTTCTTTCTTAGGGTTTGAAGTAATTTTCTCCTTAGATTTCTCTCATTTCTATTGTGGTTCTTGTCGTATCATTGATTGACAGCTCTTGTTCACTTTGGGTCCTAGTTTCCAGCCTTTTTCCCTTTCCTGGCCTTGTTTTAAAGCATATATGGGCCTTTTGCCTTGACAACCACGTACATTCATTGGTTGTCTCACTGCAAGCTGCCTATATAAGCTATGTTTGCCCAAACAATCGCGTACACCATTTTTCCTTTCCTTTTTGCTCGGTCTAGTGTTTGTTGGGTGGGATTTGATGCTTGCTGAGCCTTCTTGGGTCTCTGTAGTGCCTGTTAAGTGCTAGTGGGATGGTAGGAAACCCTCTTTTGGTTGAATTTCTCGGCGAAGTCTTTCTCTTCATATTTTCATTTTTATTGTCCTTGCACATTGGGCTGGGTGTTTTGTTGCTTGGTATCTTGCTTGTTGTTTTGTTGTTCCCCCCAATACCTTCCTAGCATCAGAGATATTTCTGGGGATCTATTCGTATTTGGGGATCTTGCTAATACATTTACCTCCGTGAGAGGTAGTGCTTTCAAGGTTTCGGGATTTTCTACTTGCCCATACAGTGGACCCGACTTACGACTACTCGCATGTGCATTGATTATACAGTGGTTTATTAGTTTCTTGACTTAGGTGTCTCATAGGTTAATTGCATGGGTTATTCTGTAGGTACACTGGGTCAGATAAAGGTCGGACAACACACAACCTTTATGGAGGATTACCTCTCCGGGGGGATCTGACCGACTGGTTGTTAAGCCCATGAGGGCCCTTATAAATGATTATGTTACCTCCAATCTTTAGCAGGGAGTCTCATGCCCCTCTTGGGTGAGACATTCCTTCTTTAGGGAGGGAGGCCACTCAACCACTTTACCCCGTTTGCATGCATATTGGCCATTTGACTTTTGGCGTGCTCTTTGATTACTAGCTGGCCTTAGGATATTTTTTGTATCTTTAGAGTCTTGAGTCATCGTGGAGTTGGAATAGCCTCCCTGCTGTTCCGGTCACTTGTTATAGTTACCACCGGATTTCGAGTCTTTGCCTTCTAAAAGGCGTACAATTATTATACGTGGTACACACACATCAACTGTCTAGACTTGTGATTCTCCAAGGATGAGCAATGAACCTAATCTTTAGAACACTAGGAGACCTTTGACTCACATACTCACTATAGTTAATGGCACCCCTTCGACTCCTACAACCTCTATGGTTGTAGTGCTAGAGGTACCTATCATTACTATGGCCCGACCTATAGTGAATGCTCAAGATTCCGCCTCGAACCCATTTGGGTCTCTTGGCCACTCATCGGGCTACAATGTTTAGTCCATCCCTATGGATTCTAGTCCCTTTTCTTATGGTATGACCAACTTCACTTCAAAGTTTTCGAACTCCATCCCAGCTGCTGGTCCTAATGATAGAAATGGGCTTGGGGGTAGTACACCTCCTTACAATCATTTTTCATTTGGTGGATCTGAAATCCCCCAAATGACTCCTAATATGGGAGGTATTCCTGCTTTTAACCCAGGGTCCAATCCTCCTACTTCTGGGTGGAATAATCAATCTGACAGGCAAGCTTCAACTCAAGTTTCGTCCTACAACCCTACCTCCTCAGTGCAGATTCTGACCAATACATTTGGCATGACGAATCCACCTCTATCCTCCGGATTCCAACCTAGAGGAGGTCAGTTTCACGCCATGGGAAACCCCTAACCTGGATCTAATCCAGTTGGGGGAAATTTCTATAACCCTCAACAGAACATTCCAGTTGGAATGATTCCCAACCCACCTTTTATGAATCTTCTCGGAGGAGGGCGTTATAATGCTGGACAGGGCCATGGTGTTTACCAGAACCCTAGATGGCCTACAGTTATGCAAGAACAGTCTTTCTAGGGAGGTTAGAGCGAGATGTCACAATCCCATGCCCCTTTTCTGGCCATGCTTAATTTTCTAGATTTGTCTAAGTTATTGAATGACCCTATGAGTAACGATCCTACATGGCCCCCTATCCCCACAAAACTTCTTTCAGACATCCCAAAGTTCAAGGGTAAGAATGGAGAGGATCCTTGTGATCACGTCACTAGCTTTCACCTTTGGTGCTCATCTAACTCCCTTAATGATGATTCTATTCATTTGAGATTATTCAACACACCCTCATCAAAGTTGTCGTGAAATGGTATATTGAGCTACCTAGGGGGGAATATGGGACTTTTAGTTAGTTGGTGTTGGTTTTTCTTAACCACTTCCAGTTGCCCATTTGTTATGATTCTGGCCTATAATTGTTGTCGAATTTATGTCAGGATACCGCCACTCATATCTTGAACCATATCCAGGAGTGGTGTATATGGAAGAGGTTTATTAAGACCCCTATACCCCCGACCTTTCTTTTAAAATGGTTTCTTAAGTCTTTACACGCTTCTATCTTGAAGGGCGTTGCCACTTCCAGGGTTACCACCGAGGAAGAAGCGATCTTTAGATCCTAGAAGTTAGACTTGATATATGCTCAATCTGGTATGTTATATCACCTTCTTCCAGATGCACCGCAGTCAAATTACAACCTGAGACAAAAGCCCGGATCTCATGCTGATGGAATTTTAGGTGCCGCCAATGTAAAGTCCGCAAACTTGGTGACAAGCCAAACAAAATAATTTTCTCTAAGATAGTTTGTTGGAGGACCAACCTCACTCGTGTCTTCCAACCCCACTTAGTCAGTGGGTGTACACTCCGTGCAATCGTCGGCCAACCTGAATGGTAACCAACAATCAGGAGGGAATAAGAAGAAAGGACGTAATAACTGTAAGGGTGGGAAAAATGGTAATAAACCCAAGCACAATAATAATAATAATGAGAAGACGGGTAATAATGCTGGAGAGGGAAAACAAGAAAGACGTAAGGTGAAGTTTCCCTGTAAGGTTTTCACAGACGATCACCTTACCCATTTGTGTCCCAAACTTGCAGAAGTTGCGAGGCTATTATCTCAATCGCCCACCGTGCTGACGAATCCATTCCCACATAATCAACACTTAGCCTCGAGCTCCTCGAATGCCGAAAATGCGGCAGGTGGAGGTGAAAATCAACAGTCACAAGATGGTGAGTGTTTATGTATCAATACGGTCGATGCAAAAATTAATGTAGCCACTCGATCTCGAGACTATATATCTAAACAAGCTATCTCTAGTCTAGAATCTCCTCCTCCTTTGGAGACAACTTTACAAATTAAGAAACCAGAGCCACCACCTCATATTTCAAAAGGAGTTCTCAAGCGCTCTACCCAAAATCCAAATATTAGAGTCGCCCATAAGTAATCTATTGTTGAGGACCTGGGTCAAACCCCTTGTGCGATTTCGGATTTGTAGGTACTCCAGACGTGTCCTTCACAGAGAAATTCCCTACTCTATGCTTTAGGAGCTCTAGAACCTAGTGGCTCAAAAGTATCAAGTTTGACATCACAGATGTTAAACCTCGCTTGCTTTATCATGTTGCTTTCCAAATCCACGTGGAGTACTCAAATTATACCATCAAATGTGCAATTGTTGATAAAGGCATTGCTACGTGTGTGATGTCCTTGGTCTGTTGGAAGGCTCTCGGTTCTCTGACTCTTTCCAAGTCATCAAACATGTTGACTGCTTTCGTCTTCTGTACGCTTTGTTTTCCCCATGAAGGGAAGATCATGACGATTGACCAATTATCCTTTGCTTACTCTAGTCCTAATGCATATGTTGGACTGTCGATCCTTGTGATTGACAATTCTCAGCTGACAACTGAGAATATCAGTGTCGGAATGTATTCTTCCCTTATGGTTACTTTTGACTTCGCAACACCGGTTCACCACATTTAAGCCATGTCCAGTAGGCCCATCTTGACAAGGAGGTCCATTCCTTTTTGCACTTCCTATTTTAGTGATTCGTGGATGTTACGTTCACTGAATTCATCTTATGAAGGTTAGTTTCATGCTACAATGGCCATGCCACTATTGGCATCAAAGACTCCATATCAAGCTGTTCTCGCCTCTTTCACTGATCCTGATCCTATTCCCTCACCAACGGACGAGGAGGATCCCGTTATTAGACCCATGTGGGCCACTTCGTTGTCTTGTTCACATGATTGCCTTGATGGGACTTTGCCTTCGGACAAATCCATCATTGAAGAAATGATTGGTTCCAACAAGCCTTGGGATGATATGCATCACTGTTTTTATTTTTTCCCGAAGCTTGAAAGGATCGAACAAGATGACTTTCGATCTACTTTGAGTGATAAAGTCAGTCACGCCGTAGTTTTTCTTGATACACATGACATTTATGCTGAAGGAATTATGGCGAGCATTTCTCCTACTGTCATGATTGACATCTCTCGTACCCCTGGTAATGTTGAAAACATAAATATCGGTGCAGATTTTTTGCCAAAAGAAATCCTAATCTACACCGAACTCTTCAAGGAATTCTGAGACATATTTTCTTGGTCCTATGAAGATATGCCAGGGATCTACCCTCGTATTTTCGAACATGATATTAGGACTTATTCGTATGCTAAGCCTATCCGACAATGTCTTAGAGTTGTTAACCCTCAAAAGGCCCCTGCTATTAAAGCAGAGGTGGAGAAGCTACTGAATGTTGGCTTCATCTACCTCGTTCCTTTGATTGAATGGGTATCCAACCCCATTCCTATGGATAAGAAGCAAGGAACCATCCGTGTATGTATGGATTTCCATGACCTGAATAAGGCCTATCCTAAATATAACTTTCCCACACCTTTCATCGATCATATTCTCGGCGAGTGTGCGGGAAGCGAAGTATTTTCTTTTATGGACGGATTTTTAGGATATAATCAAATTCAAATCAAACCTGAGGATCAACACAAGATGACATTTATTTGTCCTTGGGGTACTTTTTCATATCAAAAAATGCCTTTCTACCTTAAAAACACCGTAGCAACTTTTCAACGTGCCATGACTTTCGCTTTTCACAATCTTAAGCACATAGTTGAAGCTTACCTTGATGATCTTGCTGCTCACTCTCGTAAGAGAGAAGATCACGCTAATCACCTTCAACTTGGTTTTGAAAGATTCCATTATTATAGAATCTGGTTGAACCCTCACAAGTGCATCTTTTGTGTTAAGTCTGGTCGTCTTTTAGGCTTTCTGGTTTCTGAGGCTTGTATCATGGTAGATGCACTTAAGTTTGAGGCAATACTTCGGTTGCCTCCCCCACGCATGATTAGACAACTTTAGGGTTTATAGGGGAAAGCTAACTTTATTTGTCGATTTATAGTGAATTATGCCAATATCACTAAGGGTTTCATGTGTCTCTTGAAGAAGGACACCCCTTTTATCTGGGATGAGTGAGCCAAGGATTCCTTCAATGCTTTGAAGAAGGCCTTAGTATCAATGCCTCTATTGAAGCCTCCTAACTACAATAGAGATTACTTTCTTTATATCGTCATGTCTGAATATACTATTGGTATGGTTCTGGTTCAGGAAGATGATGAGCTCCACGAGCAAATTGTCTACCACCTTAGTCGGACATTAGTCAGTCCTAAACTTAATTATAATCATGTTGAAAAGCTAGATTTGGATGCCATTCATGAAGTCCATCATTTGCGTCACTATATATTACTTTGCAAGACTATGGTGATTCACGATGTCAATCCATTTCAGTATGTCCTTACTAGACGTATCATAGGGGAAAAATACAATAAATGGATTGTCATTTTATAGGAGTTTGATCTCGATTTCGCATCCGCGAAATCCAGGAAATCCCTAGTCTTCACGGAGTTAATATCCAATTTCCCACGATTAGATGAGGACGTTATCCATGTTGATTTGTTTGTGGGAGAACAAAATTTTCTTGTCTCGTCGTCTGACCCTTGGTATGGAGACATTGTTCTCTATCTTCAGACCTTGAAGTTCCCTCAGCATCTCTCATGAGATGATAGACGACGTATAATATACCAAGATAAGAAATATAGTATCGTCGGTGACACTTTGTATCGTCGAGGAATAGATGATATCTTGTGTCGTTGTTTAACTCACAGAGAAGTCGAGTCTGTCCTGAATGATTGCCACAGTGGGGCTTGTAGTGGTCATCTATTCGGGATTGCGACAACCCATAAAATTTTGCGAGTCGATTATTTCTGGCCTACTATATTTAAATATTGTATTGAAGTGGTTAAGAAGTGTCACCCCTTCTAGGTGTTCACTTGTAAAATGCGCTCGCATCCAACCCCTCTTCACCCAGTCATTACTGTCGGTCCCTTCACCAAGTGGGGGTTAGATTTCTTCGATTGCAACCCAACTTCCGCTAGGGGGCATCAACACATTATCGTGGCCATCAAATACTTTACTAAGTGGGCTGAGGCCATGCCTACTATTAAATCCGATGGGAATACTGAAACCTTTTTCTTATTCAATCAAATAATCACCCGGTTCGGTATCTTGAGTGAGATTGTCACTGATCATGGAAGTCACTTTCAGAACGAGATGATGGAAGAATTAGCAGCTAAGCTGGGGTTTAGACATGGTCATTCTGCTTCTTATTAAACTCCAGGAAAATGGACAAGTAGAGGCCATCAATAAGTCTCTCAAGAACATTTTATAGAAAATTTTCAGTCATAGCAAGTCCAACTGGCACATCATGCTATATCCCACACTTTGGGCATACCTAACCTTGGTCAAGACTAACACTGGATTTTCCCCTTTCCAGTTAGTACACAGTGTGGAGTCGATTTTACCTATTGAATGAAAAATCCCTTCGATTAAGTTGGCAGTCACGCTCCTACCTGAGACTTCTGATCTCGAGCGATGCCTTGTGTACCTAGAGAATATCAATGAGCAGTGTCGAGACACCTCTACGACTATTGAGGTGAAAAAAAAATGTGTCAAGGTCTAGTACGATAAGTCTGTTTTACGTCTTTTAGAACGACAGTTTGATTTTATTACATATTATCATATTCCTAGGAGTTCTAATCATGTATCCGATGCTTATGCTAATTTTTTTTTAGATTGGCATTTGTCACATATTTAAAAGCAAAGAAAACCATCTGATCAATGTACACATTGTAAAATATAAGTAAAGCCGAAGATCATTTTTATATATTTCAAAAAATATGGTGTTTATAGTACAAAATTGGGGCTAATACCCTCAATACACATATACAATCAGTATTACAATATCCCACGACATCTACGCCTGTGGTTCCAGATGTGTGTCATGGTAGAAAACCAGGACATTTGTGAGATGCCGAAAGAGTCGTACCCATGTCCTGGGTACACCAACCACCTGTCGTTGCATGGATTTAGGCAGATCCTCTACCTGAACCATGGGTATCCTGTGAGTCAAATGCGACAGGTTTCTCTGCACATTTTGTAGGACCCTCTCGACCTCTCCTCCCACTGCCTCATCTCCTCGGTTCATCCATCGATGTTGAGGGAAACCTTCTAGCTGTCCCAGATCCACGTCTGCATTACACAAATGTCTAGTCAATACTTAAACACCATTCAAAAATATTTTTGTTCTATTATACAAAAATACAAAAAAATAAAATATGTAAAAACATTTGACATACCTATGTCACTGTAGGAAGCCATTGGTGGGAGTGGCATGTATGGATCTCCTTTGAATTTGATCCCCTCATAGGGATAGTCATCCAGAGCGATGACTTATCGCTGCCACCAGTGGAAGAAATCCTTGTTGTAGGGTGTCGACACCCTACCTCCCCCCTGCTGCCTCATCACCTCAGTCCATTGTTCCATGGCTAGATCACGAGGTCCTCTAGGAAGAATCTCGATTCTAGGTCCCAGACCTGGAAACCACTCGAAAAAGAAACTGCATAAGATAGAGGCAAACCCAAAGTTTTTCTTACTCCCCTATTTGCACTCTGTCAATTGACTCTTCATATTTTCCAGTGGTGAGGTACACCAGTCATACACCAGGCATACACTGTGGGTCTTGTACAATGCACTGCATAGAACATGAGTGGCCTTGATGCCTGGTGCAACGAGGCTGAACCAGTTATCCTGGTCAATACTAGGACAATAATATTCAAACTGAGNGATAGGGACTTGACTCCCTACCTTAGGAGTCCCTGCTACACAATGGGCGTCGATATATTCATCTATCTTCATCCCACCCCCTGCTCCTCGTGATTTGAGGTTTACAACCTCTCCCTGACATGATAGACCAGTCAAAAATTAAATGTCGTCTACTTCAATTCTCAATGGTTTCCCATTGAGATTGAAGCTCTCACTATCAGGGTCCCAGTAACCCACAAGCATCTCGAGCAACTTCATCTAGGCCCTCATTCCTTTGAGCACCCAAAAATTATATAAGACACATCACTTTAAGGCCATTTGGACCCTTAGATATCGATCTACAACATCATCGACCTCCTCATGCTCTCTCTCTCTCTCTCTCTCTACATTCAAGAACCATCCTGTCAAAGATAAATAAAAATTTGAGTTAGAACCCTTCAAAATGATTGTTTGCATGTCTATACATGGTCTACTTTACACACAGTCATGTGTAGGGCTTGATATACACACCTTGTAGTTGTTACATGTGTGTATACCTCGTCATATACACAACCTGATTAAAGCCAACCCGCGTACATCGAAATCTTTACTTTGCGCCCTCAATAACTAAAAATTTAGAGCCTAGTTCAAAATTTTAATCCACTAAAATTGAAGAGGGAGAGAAAAAGAATTACCTGATCCAAACATGTAATTTCATTGCTTGATGCTCCCGCAATCGTCGTTTGAATCTCAGAGGTATTTTGGTCCAATTTGCACTAGTTGGGTAAAATATGAAAATGGTATAGTAATTTTTGATTTTGTTGTTATTTATAATTTATTTTTACCCACTTTCTATAGTTTTAAACCATGTTTTCACCTAATGGACTAATACAAAGGTGGATCGAGTTGGTTTTTGCAGTTTTAACCTGGGATTCTTTCATATTTTAGCGTTATGTTGGTCGTTCATCACCATGGGCAAGTATTGTCATTACCTAGCATATAGGATAGGTATCCACTCCGTTATGCATTTTTGCATTATCATATAATTGTCATTCTTTATGCCCTAGGTATAGACCCATTTGTTGTGACGTAGAACCTTCCATCTACTATAAATTTGCGTCGTTATCAAGTGGTAGAGACTTACCGAACATGGGTGCCCTAGTTAGATCCCCTACTGTATTTGGTGTCCATGTAGAGATTTTTTCATAGAACCGAGAGTCCCTCACAGATCGTGCTAGACTTTATGCTGAGCCTCATTTCTCATTCATAAACATGCATTCTTATACCCCGTGGACTCCCAAACAAGTTTAATTTAAGCTCTTTTCCAACTTGTCTTTAAAAAGTGAAAAGATTGATGAGTTATTTGTCCCTTTCACACTCGTTAAATTGGAATTGAAAGGTCGTGAGTCTTAGTTAAGCTCTTTTCCGACTCATTATAAAAAAGTGAAAAGATCGTTGAGTGAACTTGTCTTTTTCACACTCGTGAATTGGTTTCGAAAAGATGTCTATTTGGCACAAGTTTATCCCTTTTTCACACCAAGTAGACTAAAAGACATAAAAATGACATTTTTTGGTGTTAAGTTGTGATTGCATCTCATGCCCTTGCTTGCAGTATTGAGCCTATAGTTGGTTCTCGCTTTGCGTTATAAACTATTTGCCTCAGCAGTTTTGCATCCTCAACCAAGCAGAGCCTTGTTTATATCCTTCGCAATTTGACACCCTATACCTAGGAGGGAATATTCCCCTGAGTGTCCATCTCCCACATGCACTTCCCTGCATTGAGCATAGGTATGTTCCATTGCTGGAACTAGTTTGCTTACTTGTGACACTCATTTCCTCCTTTGTATCATAACATTCATTTTTCTATGAAAAAACAAAAAAAGACAGGTAGAAAGGGAGTATTATCTTATGTTGGTAGCAGTCGTGTCACCTTTGAACAGAGCACAAAATTATTTGAGTCCATTCATCATCATAATTTTGGGATTAGCATGGCCTTAGGAAGCTGAGCTCATTACAGTGTCTTCTCTACCGACTGGTTACTCTTCCAGTCCCTATCGATAATTTCATTGATGCCTCCTGCATCTCATGGTTTCATCATTGGGTCTATGCTACCAGAGTCCTCCATATGTCTCATGCTCTTGTTCAAAGGAAGTCTATCAACCTGTGTTAGCCACTCCTCAAAACTCTTGACTTTGTATGTCGACCATACCCTCAGTTTGTCTCTAAATCACATGATATTGTAGTCCTATCATGCACCCTTGCCCTACTTTCATCATTGGTAGGTAACCTTGAACCCAACAGTCAACATTTCATCATTGGTCGTTGACTAGGTGGTTTCCCTTGTTTTCAATGGCAATACTTCTATTCACACATTGGGATTCGTGTAGTGTCTTGGATTCCATTAGCCTTATTGGTGGTTTCCTCACCTTTGTCAGCAATTTTCATCATTGGTTGTTATTCATAGGGTCATTTTCGTGTACCGCTTGCACTTGGCGCATGCGAAAAACACACATGGTCGTTGGTTCGTGAACATTTTCTTCATTTAATTTCCACCAAATCATGAAGCTCTTTCTTTATCCCTCGTGCTGACTAATGAGAGATGCCTTAATTCTCTCCTTTCAGTGGGTCTCTTTCCATCGACTTCAACCCATTTATTCTGGAAACGGGACCTAGAGTTTTATGAGTACCTTGAGGCTTGTAGTCATCAGTGGCAGGCTCTCTTGCCATCGACATTTGGGAATACATCAATGTCTCCTGATCGATGGATTCTTCAAGTGTTCAACACCGACTCCTTTATTCACACTTGTAAGAATGTACTCAATGCCTTGATACCTACTTTCATTATCAGTAGGTTGTTTCGCGTTTGTTAAAGGTATACATCAATGATCGATAATCAAACAATGTCTCATTGTGTTCGACCTCAACACCTTTATTCACATGATGTAGACTTGCACCTTTGGTGGACTATGTAGAAGACTTGAAGACATCACTATGTGGCCGCAACTTTCCTGAGTTGTTGCTTCCTTTTCATTGGACCAATACCTATATGACTTCAGTGATCACAGGAGATCAGATTGTACTCCATGGTATACATATATCTTCATATTATCTTTTGAGACTGGTTCTACTGGGCCTTGTTCGTGAGTATGGCAACTATTGGCATGTAACCACATTTGTATTTTCCTATTCATGGCCACAAAGACTTGTTTGGTATATTTTCACATGGATCTGAAGTTTATTTTTGGCAGCCATGTATGCAAAGTCAGTGCAGAATGTAATGAGCAATGAGTTCGTCCAGCTGGTCCCCTACCACTCCACTTCTAGGTTATCTATAATGTATTTCAACCATCACAAATACTCTTATGACCTCACACATTAGGGGGCATCTAATATAGCAAGATTTTCCTCACCTTATGAAATCTTACACAGGGAGCCTTATTCCATTTCCTTATGTAGACTTATCTTCCTTGTTGAAAGAATCCAGAGACAAAAATACAATTTTTTCCATGTGTATGCATATTTCACCCTATACAACAAGTGTATACGCAAGCTTCTCCACTAGAACCTGCGTACATCGAGATTTGTGCCAGAAAATGAAATTAAATGTCAGGTTTCCATGTCACTACAAGAGATCTTTGATTCTTGGGCTTCCATATACTGGAAACGTTCTGACTCTGCCCTTTAGTTTCATTTTGAAGGCTATAAAGAATCCAATTCCGAGCTATGGAAAGAGAGAGAGAATTCAACTTTGAGAGAAAAGTTACTCTGGAGGAATTATTTACTTCACATTGAGTCTGCATCCCTTTGTCCTTTAGGTCCGAGCATAGTGTTCAACCCCSAAGCTCTTCCCTTATTGTTGGAGAACCTCATTGTCTCCTTTCTATGAGCTTGCTGCTGGTGGAGGATTGAAGTGGTGGAGGCCCAGCTGGAAGGAACTTGGTTTCTTGGTTCTGAACCATGCCGACATAGAAGTCTGTAATATTTTTGCTTCCGATGATCATTTATTAATAGAAATACTCTTTTCCCGTCCAATTAATGTCTTGCAAATATATGAATTATTATCCATGGGTGTATTTGTTATGTATATTGATGGAATATGCTATCTAATGTGCTAACCTTTTCTATTTCCACCATATGCTTGTTTTGCTTGTTTGTTGGGAACTTGTTGCAGGTACATAGGTTTGGGTCAAAGTTCTCAATGGTGGGCATCATTGAACATCTGGACAAGGTAGGCCTCTTTCTTATCTCACTTGCATATTAGTTTATATAGCATGTTTCTGAGATAGAGTTGATTTCTGCAGTCATTTCTGTCTGTTGTGGTTCACCCTAGACATAGAGAGATTTTTCTCGTAACAGTCCTTGCTTTGTCCATTACCTTGCATTTTCTGTGTAGATTCATTTTTGTTTTGTTCATCCTTATGTGTATCTTGAGTATATTTATCTTTTCCTTGTCCCTCATCTTGAGATAATTTTTGTTCATGGTTTCTTTCAATACCCACTATTATTTTGTTTTCTTCATAAAAAATCCCACATCTTTCACTTTGGAAGGTCAATATATTTTCCCTTTCTTGAATATCTTGAATATCTTGAATATCTTCAATTCTTTTTATGCCAACTTCAAAATTTCGAGCAATTGAAATATGGTGTCAAATGAACACTTCTCATGATGATATGTCTTAGAATATTTAGTGAGTTTGAAATGTTCCTTGACAACATCTTTTGGATCATGTCTTCTGAAACTTGCACAATACAACCGAATGTATTCTATTAGTTTTGCCTCTTTCCTTGCATGCTTGGTATTTAATAGAGTAAAAATTCCAATATTTAAAGGAAAAGAGGGCCATAAATTCTTGAATTCTTGATCAAGGAAAGAGTTATTCATGTAGATATTGTATAGAAAGCTATTTATCCTAGAACCATCCTATCAATGACATATTTTGGCAAAAATGAGAGTTGTTGCGCAAACATATACTCCAATGTAAGAGAAATTCGCGTCCAAATACTAGTCTCCTATATCTTTAATTGTGGTATGTTCCTCCTAAGTTAACGTAGGAGCTGGTTGGTTGAACAATAAGGTGTGCAAAGGAATCATAACATTATCGTATATACCATAGAAATTATTTTTACATTTGTGACTCTAGAGTATGGAACAATATATGTGTATAGGAAGTTGGGCAAGTGACCAATTCCATTTCATCAGTGGAAAAGGTGTCTTAGCACAAACTACATCCACTAGGTAAGTAAACATGAAAAATCCTTCACTAAAAGAATGGATTCCAATGACTTCTTTACTACTTGTTGAATATTGGTAGCTAAAATATGGACTCAATTGAAGACTACTCCCATTTCAGTGACCTGGTGCATAAGAGGAACCCATTCTAACTTGAAATGTTGAGGGCTCTTTTCACCATATAATCTATTGAGCATGGTAGTTGTTAACATGCGGAGATTCTTAAAATTATGAATGGGATATAACCTATTTGAATTTACTTTGAATGATACAAATCATATGACCACTCTTTAACTAAGTCAACCATATCTAATTTTTGAGCCTTTAATTCTTTAACTTTAAAAATTTCCAAAAATGGTTTATTCAAGCTGATTTCAGGTGGGTTTAACTTGTACATATCAACTAAATCCTCAGGTCTAAATAACCCTACTACATGATGGGATGCATTTCGGGTCCTCAAATTTTAGTTGTTTTGCTTTTTCTTTCTAAGTCATCCTGTATGCATGAAATCACAATTACAGAGAAACATTGCAAAACTTCAAATAAAATCAAAAGGGAAAAACTATTTGGCTAATTATTAGAATTGCTACTTACTAGAGTTTAATATAGTTTGTAACCAGGTTTTGATAGTGCTATACTATTGGATGTGCTTTAAGTGCAAACACAGTGAAATATTTCTCTTTTTCATAGGTATGAGCAAAAAAAGGGTTTCAAAAAGTAACTAAGTGTAGTGGGTGAATGTGCTTTGAATTGTTTTAATGAATGCCATTAATTTCTCACTTGAGTTTTAATTTAGTTCAGGTCGGAAGAAGTAGAAATTAATGCAATGTTATTTAGATGAGAAGGCTTTAGTGAATAGATGGATTAATGAAAATTTACAAACCCAGATGTCATGTCAAATGACACCTAAGTTACCTAGGTATTGAGCCGGTATCAATATCTAGAAATTTTATTGATTTACAAAAATAAATCTCGGATTCGAATGAAAGGATAGACTGCATAAGAAAAACTAATTGTTGATCAAAATAATAAGAGAAAATGTTGATCATTGATTTCCCTTTAATTAATAATTCCCTTAGAGAAAATGAATTCTAGCATTAATTAATAATTCCCTTATCTATGTTATCCCATATACACTACAAGAATGCATTGTGTGATAATGCTCAAGCCTCCTATTAAAGTTTGTGTGCAAAGTTGAAGGAGATATGGATCCGTGAGTGCATGGTATACTTTTGGCTACCATCACATAAGTAAATATGGAATATGGGATAGGATAAATGATCTTATTCAAATGAGTTTCATACAACCCCAAAACCTCCCAAAGTTTTGAAGTCCGAAGGATGTTTCGGTTAAATGCCACCCCATCGCCACATGGATCCACTTCATTTCTTACTAGTCGATGTAGATCTGACATGACTGAAGTCATCATCTTCTATTGATGACATGGTCACTGGAGGAGGGGTTAGAGGGAAAGTCCCTACCGAGCTTTCTTGACTTTGGGCCTTTGGCCCTCTAATAGTTTCATACAACCCCAAAACCTCCCGAAGTTTTGAAGTCCGAAGGACGTTTCCCATCTAGAATCTAGGGTGGAGAGGTGTCCACCCTTGGGTCTAACAGTTTAGGTTTGTTCACTCTTAACACATAGCCTATGCTCGACAATGGTCCCACACTTATTTCACATCTAGTCCCATGTTGACATGTGGGTTTTCTCTGACATGCCATATAATCATAACATACAAGGACTCACCCAACCAGAGGTTGACACTTGTCTAGCTCTTATAGGCCTATTAAATTAATTAATCATTATCATAATAAAATCCTACTCTTTACTAATAATTTATTTAATCCCCATTAGGGATAATTAACCTTAATTAATCCATTAACCCCGTAATTACATTTTTATTTGGCCTAAATTACCAGCATGGTAAAAACCAAGGATAACTTCCCTTCCACTTTGGGAATCCCACATTTTGGGGTGAATTAGTGTTAATTATTATATTAGTACCCCGTCACATTAACTTATAACCCAAACATGCCACTAAATAGTTTTAATTATATTATAATATAATCATAATGAATTACATTATAATATAATGAATTATCATTGGTTATACTTAGGGTTATTAAAAAAAATTAATGTACTAAACCTCCGGACTTTAGCGCAATTACTCTCCACACTCTTATGGACATACCCAGAAATTCTCGAATGTTGAAGCTCCAGAGAGGGTCCCACTTATATTATACCTTGATGCAAATATAATTAATTACATTACCTTATAATATAATAAATTACATTTAATATTTATTAAAATCAATTTCATATACTTAATCTCAGTAAACGTAATATAATATAATTAATTACATTTAATATTTATTATAACATTGGAACACGAAAAAGTAGGTTTGGGCCTTCAACCATTTTAGCTCATGCACTCTATCACCCTAAACATCCTAGCGTCCCAAAATCTTGAACTCCCGGAGTCTCGGAGTCCCAAAATCTTGAAGGGGTCCACACTTGTATGTGTTACACATTAAATAATAATTTAAAAAGGGAAAAGGACTGGCCCCATCCACGTGCAAATATTATAATAAAATTTTTACTATTATAATATATTATATTGGAAAACACCTCCTTGAGAATTGCACCTAGGTTTAATAAATCCCCAATATTTTACTTTAATATTGGAATGAGGGATAATCTCTAGGTCAACTACTTTGACTATTCATCACACTCCACATTCCTCAAACACCCCAGAGTCTCGGTGTCCCGAAGTCCCAAAGGGGTCCCACTTGTATTATGTCGTGATACAAATACAATTAGTTATCTTGGACTATAATATAATTAATTACAATAAAGGTTTATTATAATCAATTACATTAATTTGATCACACTAAATATAATATAATATAATATAATCAATTATATTTAATATCTATGCAACATTGGTACATGGAAATGTATGGTTCAGTCCTTCAACCATTTTAGCTCATGAGCTCCTTCACACGAAACACCCCGAAGCCTCGAAGTCCCGAAGACCACGAGATGGTTAAGGTATTTAATCATGAGTCATTTCTTGGTGTGCTTTGACTTTACTCCCCTCCTCCCATAGGAATTATGGCAGTTTAGTTTTCTATGCACCAAGCAAGGGAGGCTACTATGATTTCTCCCTCAATCATTCCAAATCTCTGTAGCTCTGTTTATTAGCTTGATTAGAAAAATGTTGCCCATCAATTCATGTACCCAAAAACATATTCGTTTCTCAGTTCTCTTCAAAACTAGAGAGCTGCACATGCTCTCCCTCTTTAGAAATGGTCACTAGACCCATTCCCCTACATCCTCCTCCTCTGCCCATGATTTTCTTCCTTTTCTTTCCTTCCTCAGTAAGATTTCGTGGTCCAATTCCCAATTTCATGGGTTAGATCAAGGATTTTCCAAATGGGTACTCTGCCCATCTCCTCATTGAGTCTCGAGGAAGACTTCCCAAGTACCAACTTGTCTGGTAATTAAATTTTATGGGTTAGAGTACTGTTTTGGGTTTGAAAATTTTCAATCCAGCAAAGAACTAGTCTGACATGGGTCATCTCAACCATTATTGGTTGTCCTCACCATCTCTCTCATGCATCATGATCTATATTGGAAATCCCTTTAGCAATTATGCAACAAATTCCATTTTATTTAGTAATAGAAATATATACATTACATTTTGTAACAAAAAGGTTCATCAATTTCAACATCCCCACATAATGAGTCCGCCCATACTATTTTATCAAAATATAGTTATATTTACAAGCTGGGGGAAACATGGGCATTAAAATCCCCTCCCCCTTAAAGGAACATTGTCCTTGGTGTTCTACCTGTCATTTTGGTCTTTGTATACAATAGTGAACAAAAATGGGTATGCATGTTTCATGGCATCCTCCATTTCCCATGTAGCTTCATCTGGACCAAAGTGTTTCCAGTCCACCTTGACCTATGCAATGGTTTTGTTCCCGAGTGGGATTTATTTTCTGGCATGAATTATCCCTTTGGTTCCACCTAAATCACAAACCAATCAATTATATGATTAGAATCATCTACAAATTTCTCTAGTTAAAAAACATGGAAAACATTATGTGCTTTCACTGTGGGAGGAAGTGCTAGTCTATATGCTACAGTTCTCACTCTGTCCAAAATTTCAAAGGGTCCAAAAAACTGAGGTGCCAACTTGGCACAAGTTACCATTCAAAAGGAAATTTTTCTAGGCCTACCTTGAAGATACACATGATCCCCTAATTTGAACTCTCTAGGAGTCCTATTTCTGTTTGCATAGCTTTTCTGTCTATCCTAAGCTATTTTCAAATTCTATTTTATTTGAACTACTTGTTGTTCCATTTGTTTTAGCATGTTTGGCTTGAGTGTAATTCTATCTACTGGGTTATTCCAACTGATTGAAATATTGCACTGTCTATCATAGACAACCTCAAAAGGGCTCATCTTTAATGACTCCTGATAGCCATTGTTGTAGGAAAACTCTACCAGTGGTAGATATTCTTCCCATTTCCTGGGATGATGCATCACATGCATCCTTAACATGTCCTCTAACACTTGGTTTACCCTCTCCATCTGTCCATCAGTTTGAGGGTGATAGGTTGTACTGAATAACAATTTAGTTTCAAAACCAACAAACAAAGATTTCCAAAAATTCAAATTAAATTTTGTATCTCTGTATGATATGATTTCCTTAGGCATGGCATGCAGTCTAAATAATTTTTTCATAAAAATATTGGTAATATCTATCACCTTGCAATTTGACTTTATGGGGACAAAGTGAGCATCCTTGCTCAACTTGTCCACAACTACCATAATAACATCATTCTTCTTGGTTGATTTAGGCAATCCCATGATCAAATCCATGGAAATGGTTTCCCATTTCCATTTTGGAATTGGTAGGGGTTTCAACAACCCTGTTGGGTGTTGGTGCTCCACCTTAACCTGCTAACATTCTAGACATTTATATAAGTAATTATCTATGTCCTTTTTCATTCTAGACCAATAAAATAGTTTCTTAGTGGATGTGATCATTTTCTGATAACCAGGATGACCAATATATGGTATTTTATGTAGTTCATCCATTATAAATTTATTCAAGTCATCACAATTTGGAATATACAACCTACCTCTGTAAGTTAGCAGACCATCTTTCAATAATTGATATCCCTCATACTTCAACCTTGTGGGTTCCTGTTATAGGTATGATTCTCACTATTTTGAAAAATGCATCTGGTTCTTGTGCACTTTTGACTCTTTCCTTGATGTCTGGTTCACAAGTGCTTACAACTACCAAGTGAATCACTTTCATACTTCTACTAAGGGCATTGGCCACCCTATTTTCTTTTTATTTAATATGTTTGATTTCAAAATCAAACTCACTAAGGAGAGCCATCCACCTAGCTTGTCTAGCATTGAGTTTGGGTTGATCGAGTAAATATCTCAGCCCACTATGGTTTTTCAAAAGTACGAATCTTCTTCCTAAGAGGTAATGCCTCCACATTTTTAAAGCATGTACTTTGGAAGCCAATTCTAAATCACGTGTCACATAATTGATTTCATTTTCATTCAATTTTCTGGATTCGTAGCATATCACACGCCCTTTTTGCATAAGGACTCCCCTGATTCCTTCCTTGCAAGCATCTGTACACACAAGGAAGTCCTTGTTTGAGTTTGTAATTTTCAGCATGGGTGCATTGGTTAAAAGGTGTTTTAGCTGCTAAAAAATCTCTTCACACTCTATTATCCAAATGAATCTAACTCCCTTTTTTTGAAGGGAGGTGATTGGATAACCAATCTTGGAAAACCCCTTTATGAACCTCCTATAGTATCCTGCTAGACCCATAAAGGATATGATATCAACTGCATCTTTTGGGGTAGGACAATCCATAATGGATTTGATCTTTTCAAATTGGCTACCATTCCTTCTTAAGAGATAACATGGCCTAAGTAATGGACTTGATCTTGAAAAAGTCACACTTACTAAACTTTGCATAGAGCTGGTGTTCTCTAAGCACTTGAAGCACTAAATTGAGATGTGTTGGACCTAGTATTATGGGGTTGGCATTGATGAAAAAGAGGACCAATGTGGTCAATGTTGGGCATGGAGTTGGTATTGGAATCGATACAAAAAGGATCAAGTAGATGTTGATAAGTCTGGTATAAAAGTTTGAACAAGAAAAGTCTTGACCAATCAAACCTTAAGTCGAGTCGAAACAATTAAATGTGTCAAGTCAACTATATAAATGTAAGGAGAAAGGATAAAAGTTGAGTGTTTCAATAAAATACAATATATATCAAGAAGTATGGTATAAACATCTCAATAAGAAGTTGAAAAAGTTGAAGTCGAAGAAAAAGGTCGAAGTTGAAGAAGTTGAAAAAAGTCGAAGGTCGAAGTCAAAGAAATCGGAGGTCAAAATCAAAGAGGTCAAAGAAGTCAAAGGTCAAAGTTAGATAAGTAGAAGAAGACGAAACCGAATCAAGTTTGGTAGATCTAAAATCAAATTACTCAAGTCATTTTTTCTCTAAGTCTATTCGGTCTGAGTAAAAGTAAAGTAAATTACCCCAAAGGTCGACGTCGAAAGGAAATTGATTCGGGAAATACAAGTTGGCCAAAGCAAGTCAGGGCGACCAAAGTCGAATCTCTCAAGTCGAAATTTCTCCTCGTTGAGTTGACTAAAAATATGTGTGTCGTTCGAATGAGGAAGAAAATACGAAAAAAGGGTGAGACCAAGTCAAATCTTTAGTGACTAGCAGCTGAGAGGGAACCAATTTTAATATCCACCATCAAGTAAAATGTTTACAAGTTCATTTTAAATAGTCATCAATAAAGTATATATATGGAGGCTGATTTAGACATTCACAAAAAAATAAACTGTACTGAATTCGATTTTTCATCCGACAATGAAAGGAAAATATGGGAAATTTGCTCTCAAAGAACTGCCCGTACCTACCACCTCGCACATTTTTTGGGTAAATTGCTTGGGTGCCAAATAATTGGGGATGTTCTGCACAATATAATTTTAAAATTTGTTTCCATCACTCTAGAATCGTCATACGAAAAAATCATTGTTAAATTTGGTGTATGAAAATCAATTAATAAAAGTTATCATTTTTGTTAATTAAATGAAGGGGTGTAATGTTTCATTATTAAAAGACACATTGGTTCAAATCGCACCTTTTAGAAGTCTATATAAATGAAAATATATGAAGGAAAGAAGATGTCTCTGTCAGTTTCATTTGAATATCAAAAGCAAGAGCATAGTCCAAGGAAATAAAGAGAAGATATTTATGTAACAAGGGTGGAAGGGTGGAGCAAGGAAGGACTAATTTCATTTACTGATTAAAGTTTGAAGATAAGAAGTTGGTGCTTCCTAGGGTTGGTGCCATAAACAAGGGAATTGGTGCTTCCTAGGGTTGGTGACCTAAATGAAGGAGTTGGTGGCCTAAAACAAGGGAGTTGGTGCTTCCTAGGGTTGGTTCCCTAAAACAAGGGAGTTGGTGCTTCCTAGGATTGAAGCCTTGAACAAAGAGATTGGTGTCTCCCAATCATCATTGTAACTTGTATTATTGTATTGATTTTATATTCAAGTTTATTGTTGTTGATCAATTGTTATTAATAAGTTAAAATTATTAAAAGTTTAAATAATTAACCAATATTGAGAGGGGAAATACTGATTCACCCCCCCTCTCAGTATTCACCAAGTTTCTAACAATTGGTATCAGAGAGGGTTGCTTATGCACAGTCTAACAACTAGAAGGTAGATTTTGAAGCAATGGATCAACAAGAGGGAATGTCTTCCAACAAATCACCTATGTTCCAAGGGAATGATTATGCATTCTAGAGTGTGAGAATGAAAATTTATCTCATGGCCCATGGATGTGATGTTTGGCAAGTTTTTTAAAGTGGTTATATTACACCATCTACCCCACCTATTGATATTGTTGCAAATAAGTTATGCAGTGACAATTCAAGAGCATTCAATGCTATTATAGGAGAATGAACCAATCCTATATTTTTAAAGGTAATGCACTGTAAGTCAAGAAAAGAGATATGGGACAAATAGAAGGTCATATATGAAGGAGACAACAAAGTCAAGGAAGCCAAATTGCAAACCTATAGAACTCAGTTTGAAAATTTGAAAATGAAGGAGGAAGAAAACATAGTTGAATATCTTCAAAGAGCTGATGAAATTTTCAATTCAATTAGAGCATTAGGAGAAGAACTCAAAGACAAACCAATTGTCCAAAAGATATTGATATCATTACCTATGAGGTATGATGCCAAAATTTATACCCTTGAAGGCATATTGGATCTTGATAAGCTCATAGTGTGGATGAACTACATGGGATCCTCACATCATATGAGATGAGAACATGACAAGAAAAACCAACAAAAGGAGAAACAAACTTCAAGGCATCAGAATCAAGGAAGAAGTAGGAACCTAATGAAGATTTATTAGAGATATCTAATGAAGAAGTATCTAAATTTATGAAGAAACTCAAGAAAGGGACTGATAAATAGAAGGGGAAGTTTCCTATGATATGCTTCAATTGTGGTAAAGTTGGACACTTTGCTAACAAATGTCCATATCCCAAGAAACAGAATAGCGAAGATGAAGAAATTCAGAATCATGAAGAACATAAGAAGGGTAAGACAAGGAACAAAAATAAATACTACAAATAGAAGAAGAATCTCTACACCAAAGAGGACAACAACTCTTCTAAAGAAAGTGAAGATGAAGATTCAGAGCTTCTATTTATGGGAATGAACACTCAAAATAATCATGCAGACGATGAAGAAAACTCCGAATTTGAAGGAGAAGTAGACCTAGAAGCATAACTGATTAGTGCTCTGGAGGAACTAAGAAAGTATAAAAAGAAGAACAAGCCACTAAGGGAACAACTTCAAGAGTTTGAAGAATCACATAAATCAAGAGAAATAGATGCATCAAGAACCATCAAAGAATCTTAACATATCATTAGTTATTTGAAGTCCCAACTTCTAGAAGCTAAAATAATTGATGAATGATAGAGAACAAGTATGTGAGAAGATGAGATTAAGCTGCTAAAAGGTAAACTTGAGAAAGAAAAGAAGGGATCAAAATTTGAAAATAGTTCAAAGATCTTCGATGAAATTCTCAGTAGTCAGAAGTCACCAAACAACAAGACTGGTTTGGGATACACCCATTCCTCAACTTCTACATCACAAGGATCTGTCAAAAGACCAATTAGTTAGCCATATGCTCTTAAAATCCCCTTAAAAAGAGAATATAATAAGACAATGATGATGCCATTGGAGACCATCCCAAATAAACATAAATCAACACCCCCTACTAAAGAAAAAGATGACAAGAAGAATACAATCACCAGAATAAATCCCTCTAACTGATATCTATATATCTTCCTTGGATATTGTTATTCCTGCAATAATTTTGGACACAAAGCTATACATTGTAAAGTGCATAGAAGGCACAATCCAAAAAATGTCCAAAGAAGCCAGAGGTTCAATACAGAGAAAAGAAACTATAATTCGTTCTCTCCATTACAAGATTACAATATGGAATGCCTCAAATGTAATAACTATAGACATGAAGCTAGTGGAAGTGGATTGTCAAAGTATGTCAAAGAGATAAATATTCCCAACAATAAAAAAGTAGAGAAGAAAAAGCAAGTAGAGAAAACAGAGTGTAAAGTAGCGTTGTATGCCAAAAACAAAGGATTTCAGTGGTATATATACATTGGATGTTCTAAACACATGACTGGAGATCAAAGAAAATTTCTCAAGTTAACGAAGAAATGAAAAGGAAAAGTCACCTTTGGAGATAATGTGTCAGTCAAGATACTTGGAAAAGGCATTGTTAGCCTAGGGAATAACAAGGCCAAAGTAGAAAATGTACTTTTAGTAGAAAATCTTAAGCCTAATATCCTAAGTGTAATTCAAACATGTGATCAAGGTCACATACTTACCTTTGATTCTTAGAAATGTGAGATAAGAAGAGAAGATACAGGGAAGCTAGTGGCAGCTGCACCAAGAACATCCAACAATGTGTACATTCTTGACATGGAAGGAGAAGAAAAATGTTGTTTAGGTCAAGAAGATGAAATTTGGCTATGTCATAGAAGGTTGGGACATATAATCTTTGACAACTTAATCAAATACAATAAGAAGGAGGCAGTAAGGGATCTGCCAAATGTTATAAAGCCTTCAAATCCTATTTGTAAACATTGTCAAATAGGGAAGTAGACAAAAGTCAGGTTTAAGACAAAAGAGCATTCTTCATCAAGACCCTTGAAGCTTGTTCACACTAGCCTATGTGGCCCTACTATAGCTAAAAGTATACATGGAGAACATTACTTTATATTGGTCATTGATGACTACACAAGAATGACATGGATATACTTTCTGAAGGATAAATTAGAAGCTTTTCAAAAATTTAAGGCATACAAAGCCTTTGTAGAACATGAAACAGATCTCAAAATTAAATTTTTGAGATTAGACAATGGAGGAGAATTCACCTATAAAGAGTTCATTAAGCTTTGTGAAGATCATAGAATCAAAAGACAATTTTAAGCTCCCAGGACTCTTGAACAGAATGCAGTGGTTGAAAGGAAGAGTAGAACTATCCAAGAAGCTACAAGAACTATGTTGAATGAAGCCAAACTTCTAGATAAGTTTTGGAGAGATGCAATATACACAACATTTCACATACTCAATCGAGCACAATTGAGATCTAACCATGAAAAAACACCTTATGAACTATGGTTTGGTAGGCCAACATCAATGAAACACTTAAGAGTCTTTGGAATTAAGTGTTACATAAAAAATTATGAGGATAATATAGAGAAATTTGACCCAATATTAGATGAATTAATATTTCTAGGATATTCACCTAACAAAAAGGCTTGTATATGTTATAACATAAGACTACATAAAATGGTGGAAAGTTCCAATGTAAAGATAGATGATATAAAGTTAAGACAAGTCATACCTCAAAACATATCAACATATGATGATAAAAGTAATGAAGAATATCATAATGAAGAAGTTGATGAAGAACCTCAGGAAAATGAACCCCACACCGAGGATGAAGATGACGAAGAAACACCCCTACCAAAAGCCCCATAAAAAAAGGGTTCAAAAGAATCATCCTCAAAGTCACATTATTGGAGATAAAAATGCAGGAGTGGAAACAAGAAGGAAACTTACAATTGACTTAGAGAAAGAAATGTTATCCCTGATAAAACCTAAGTCATTTAAAGAAGCCAACAAAATTGAAGATTGGATAAAATAAATGGATGAAGAACTAGAATAAATAGAGAAGAACCAAACTTGGGAACTAGTTCCAAGACCCAAAGACAATAATGTGGTAGGAACTAAGTGGATATTCAACAACAAATTCAATGAAAATGGGCAGATCATAAAGAACAAAGCCATATTAGTATGCAAGGGATATGTCCAAGTGGAAGATATTGATTTTGAAGTGACTTTTTCTCCAGTAGCAAGACTAGAGGCCATCAGAATGTTCCTAGCATTTGTATGCGTAAAAAATTTCAAAATCTATCAGATGGATGTCAAGTCAACATTCCTTAATGGAACACTAGAAGAAGAAGTCTATGTTGAGAAACCAGAAGGATTAATGTTAACAGAAAACCAATACTATGTGTGCAAGCTAACAGATACCCTGTATGGTCTTAAACAAATCCCAAGAGCATGGTTCTCAAGGCCTGATCGGTACCTACAAAAATAAGGATATAAGAGAGGGAATATTGACAACAAATTATACATCAAAATTGAGGATCAAAACATGATTATTGTGGTGGTATATATAGATGACATCATATTTGGAAGTAATCTGTAACATCCCCGACCACCCATGTCGAGCCATGCTACTCCATAAAACTCTTTCATTCTCTAATACCATGCTGTAACATACCCAACATCCAACTGAGCTATGCCACATAAAATTTTCAAACTGCATGAAATTAAAATATATACACACTAACCTCTTGCGGAACTTTATATATATAAAATGTAAACATGAAAATACATTTTGTAAATACATAGGTTCATACGAAAATGACAGTAAACAAATACATGCAGCATATGCAGGCAATACCCATAAATATACACACAGTTAAAAAAACCATACACTAGATAAATCCATAAAGATAAACACAAATAATTATGCAACATGTAAATTATCACACAATTGACACTTATCTTGGTAAGAATATCTTCAAATTCATGTAGACCTTCCATGAACCTCCCAGCCTTAGACCACACTGCTCATCACTCTCAACAGTGGGTCACCCCTGAGCAGGGACTAAACTCCACCCGGGTAAAGGGATTCTTAACCAAGATAATGGATCATAGATAACATGAAAGACTCTGTCATAGGTGCCAACTCAAATAACAACCTACAGTCTCTCATTCCCCACATGCATGTCCCACCCCAGGAAGTGTGCCCCTTCTCTACTCAATAGTCCTTCGACTACCCCACTTCCTTTTCGAGCTTTAGCAACAGGCCAGACAGGAAGTCTTAGATCCCTGTAGTTGCAGTTTAGCACCCTCAGGAATCAATTCCCAATAATTCCCTCACGTAGAGAGAAATTGGTCATGGGCTTGACAACCCACCTCTTCAGTATCCCACGGGCTTGACAACCCGCTTCTTTAGTCCAACTCCCAAGATAACTAGATACACCAACAAGTATGGCTATGGATATAGTTTCAGATACAATGATAGGAAAGTACGGAGGATAGCTGACTGCGTGAGTGAAATATCATCGTATGGCTAAATGGCTGACCCCATGATGGAAGGAATCCCCCCAAAATGAAATAAGTTCCAACAATATGTATGCATGTCCCTAACTTGACACTTTTCATGTTGGGAGCTACTTTGGCCCACTTGTCCCCAACTTTGGAACTTAGGATAAAATAATTATCCATAATTTATACTTTAAAGAATATTAATATAATATTCCTTTTTGGCTTAAGCTCCCTATCTTAGCCCCTTTTCCTTAACTTTTATCCCCCTCTTTCCCTAACTAGTGGATTTTAGTCCCCCATACTCTTTTATCGTGGTTGGTCTGCGCACAACAATGCATTTTATAATAATGATGAGATGTATACAAAAATAGGCGCAATGGCCTTTAGCATCTAGGCTCTCCAACCTAATCAAAACATAAGCCTCCTGGCTTATAATAACTAGCTCACCAACCTATCAAACACAACATATACACAAAGGCTCCTTGGCCTCAAAATCGCACGCACGTAAGTTACTGCATGTGATATCCTGGAATGTGCACACTTCATCATTTTACTGCGCAGTACATGCGCACAATATGCCATGAAAGGTGCATAAAAAAATGATGTCAAACAACTCACTAACTTAAGTACATTTGTATTTACATTTACAATTGGGTTCAACTTAGGGGTATTACAATCCCCTCCCCTTATTTATGCATTGTCCTCAGTGCATTATGTACACATATACAACAAAATTTTCAAAAATCCTAAAAAAGATGTCGGTATTCTACTCGCATTGCATCCTCATGCTCCCAAGTAGCGTCCTCATGACCGTACCAGGTCCATTGGACCCTTACAAGCCCTATGGCTCGATTCTGGAGTTGTTTGATTTTTCGGTCTAGAATGCGTACCAATTCCACTTGGAAAGAACCTTCTTGCTCCACTTGAATCACATTCCAATCAATATCATTATTAGCATTAGGTATAAATTTCTTTAGCAATGATACATGGAATACATTATGAATAGACATAGATGCAGGTAATGCAATCATATAAGCCACTGGATCAATCCTCTCTAGGATTTCAAACGACCCATAATAGCAAGCTGTCAACTTTGAACAATTTCCCAACTTCAAGGAACTTCTGTTGGCCTTCACTTTCAAGAATACATGGTACCCAACTTTAAATTCCCTGTGAGTTCTACCCTTATCAACATAAATTTTCTTCCTGTCTTGGGCAACCTTTAAATTTTGTTTTATTTTTATCATTTCGCCCATTTCCTTGAGTAAATCTGGCCCAACCACTGCTCTATCTGCTGGGTTATCCCAACTTACCGGCGTGTTTCACTTTATTCCATAAAGTTCCTCAAATGGGATCATCTTTAGAGATGTTTGGTACCCATTGTTATAAGCAAACTGTACCAAGTGTAAGTAGTCTTCCCATTTTGATGGTTTATCCATCACATACATCCTTAACATATCCTCAATCACTTGATTTACCCTCTCTATATGTCCATCTGATTCTCAATGATAAGCTGTACTAAAATTAAAATTTGTTCCAAATCCATTAAATAATCCTTTCCAAAATTTTGAGGTAAATTTTGGATCTCTATTAGACACAATTGTCTTGGGTATTCCATGTAATCGAGCAGTTTTCCTCATATAAACATCAACAATGTTGGATTTTTTGTGAGTGAGCTTAACTGGAATAAAATCGGCAGCTTTAGTAAGCTTATCCACCACTACCATGATATAATCATGTTGCTTGTTTGTTCTGGGCAATTTGGTGATGAAATCCATTATTGCAACTTCCCATTTCCACTCAGGAATGGGTAATGGTTGTAGCAACCCAGCTGTGTGTCTATTCTTAGCCTTTACCTTTTTAAATTCCAAAAATTTGGCAATAAAATCAACAACTTCTTTCTTCATGCTTGACCAATAATATTGGCTCTTGACAGCTGCAATAGTTTTCTGATAACCTGGGTGCCCAACATAAGGTACACTATGCATTTCTCTCAATATCAGATTTTTTAATTCATGGGAATTTGGTACATAAATTATGCCCATGTACATGAGAATTTCATCATTATCTATCTTGTATTCTTCAATTTCCTGCTGCAATTTACCTTGTTGTAATTTTGCCACTAATTCCTTGTATTGCAAATCTAATTTTGAAGCCTAAAAAATTATGTCCTTCAAATCTGTTTGGTACATTTCTGCCCATGTCCTCCACTGTTTCAACTTGCTGTAAATTGTGAACAATCCTCACGTTTTCACCTTTGTGAGGACAATCTTTGAACATATGATCTCCTTTACAACCCCAACATTGAATAGGTGGCTGCCTTGGCCTTTGACCCCCTGTCTCAATCGTTCTGGGTTCTCTAGAAGTTGGCTGTCCCTGAGTATTATTTCTGATGAATGGTGGCTTAGTTCCTTTCTTCCTCTGATCCATCTTGAATTTATTTTTGTATTCCCAAGTTTTTTGGAAGTTGGCCTTGATTTTTTGTTGATCATATAGGCATTTAGCTCACCTTATGGTCTCCTCCAATGTCTTGGGATCATCATACTGTATTTTGTCAATGATGAATGATGAACATCCACTCAAATACCTCTGAATCTTAACTGTCTCATCCTTGGTGAAAGAAACATACTTTAATAGTTCTAAAAACCTTCTTTCATATTCATCTATGGTCATACTCCCAAGCTTGAGTTCAAAGAACTCTTTCATTTTCTTGTCATAGTATCTCTTAGTCAAGTATTTCTTCTCAAAATACTTCTTGAATTCCCTCCAAGTAACACTTTTCTCTTTAATGTGCTGCACCCACACATGATGATCCCACCACATGGATGCCTTTGCATTGAGTTGATTGATGAAAATTCTACCTTCAGCATGAGATGAATAATTATTCAATTGAAAACACTTTCTCATGCCTAGCATCCATGTCTCTGCATCTTCATCCTTCTTGTGCTCACCATCAAATGTAGGAGGTTTGATTTTATTCATTTCTCTTTGTAGCTCATCCACCCCAGACCTCTTATGCTTCCTGATAGGGGATGGACCTGAGCTACTGTGTGCCCTATTATTGGAATGCTTCGAGGAGTGACGATGATGTCTGCTAACACTTTTGTATCTCCTTTTCTCATCAGGATACCTGTGAATTCTTGATTTGCTTGAGCCACTCTCCTTATCCAATTACTTTTCTATTATGTTCAAGATCTACATTAGCTTCATGTTGAATTCCTCTTGTTGGTACCTGGATATCATAAGCCTTTCATTATCATCTTTATGGATTTGGACATCCCTCTACAAGTTTTTAATGATCTCAACCATATTCATGTTTTCATCCCTTCCTTCTCCATGTCCATTGAAGTTTGTTCCTTCAATGCCCAAATAGACATCCATCCCTTTGATCTCATTTTAGATTTAAGTACCCTGTGCATATTACATTCCTCTAGACTCCATGCTGATCCTAATATGATCTAGTTGTTAACTCTGCAAAATGTGCAACCAACAAAACTTTGTCAGGTTAACTGACTCAATCATTTCATGAAAAATATGAACCATTCTGGTTTACTAATATATCAAAATTATTTCTTCTTATTTCCTAGAAAATTGAATTACCAGATCAATTTTTTGGGTGAATAAATATATTCTTCTGTCTGAGACCTTTCCAACGCCTGCTCCCATGCTCAATTCTGAGTCTTGGGCAGAAAGTTATGGTTATTTGAAAATTTCCCATTAATTTTTCTGTTCACCCTTCAACTTGGCACAACTCTACGTTGTAATTATGAATTTTTGCACCTACTCCATTGGATTTTTCATAGGAGCTCAATTGGGTTTCTTCATATACATACTATGGACACTCTTTCCAAGTTTCACCTTTTTCTGGGTTCCGGGACGCTAGTTACATCCTGCTAAAGTTCTAGGCCAATTCGTGTTTTTGTTCTGGAATGCTACAGGTACCTTCTTTGCCATTTAAACATTTTTAACATGCCTAGAAATTTAATTCAGCTCTAGGAATGTCTTCTATGGTTCAATATATTTACATTGACTAATCCTGCACCTCAATATGATTCCGGAGCTGAAAGTTATGGCTCTTCAAAGTTAGACGGGTCTTAAAATTTACCCTCCATTGTTTGTGTTGTAACTTTATCATAAAAGCTCCGTTTGACGAATGGATTACACCATTAGAAAGATCTCTCCGAGCTCTTTTATTTGAGATGCAGATATAGGGTGAACCCTGGTATACATTGTTCTCGTGGTTTTTGACTACCAAAAAATGTTGTTAAGGGCCTCAAAAACGTGTTGCAAAAATATGACGTTCAAACAGTATAAAACGTCGCAGAAATTCTCTATTTTCTACTACTGTTCATCATCCAAACAACTTCATGCACACAAATTCCCACCTGTACACCCATATTAGCATGCCTAGTAACACCACAACGTAATTCATGCTCTGCGCATCTATAACTATCGTGCATCATTTCTCTGTCGCGCCAATAACTGATGCACACTACTTTTGTGTCACGCATCAATATCCACTGCGCACAGTTTTGGTTCTGGTACTAATACTTGTTGCGCACAATTTTTGTATCGCACACTGGTATTTCGCGCACATTTCACTCTACGCACTGCACCATGCCAAAGTTTAGTATGCCCCCACCATGTAACAAAACTCTGCGCACACCAGTAACTAAACTGTTGCATGACAACATATACTCATATTGTCCGTGCACCAACCAAACTCCTCTGTGCTCTGCCAATACTGCGCACACCACGCACGCCATTATTATGCGTGTACACACCGCGCAATGTTAAATTTAGCATGCGCACTTACACACCAACATTTTTCCACGCGATGAAAAAATTTAGTGTGCACTCCTACACACCAACATTTTTTCGCGTGACACCAAAATTTAGTGCACGCCCCTGCACACCAACATTTTTTCACGCGACGCCAAAATTTAGCGCGTACACCAACATGCCAATATTTTTCCACGCGACACCAAATTTTAGCGCGGGCACCAGCATGCCAATATTTTTCCGTGTGGAGCCAATTTTTACATATCACAAGCCTTTTACTGTGCATCATGCATTTTTAATGCGCCCACCTACGCACATTCATTTTTATGCGCATCAATTCCTCGTGAATTCCGTTGCAGAAATTTGGGCTTTTGCTTAAATTTTTCCTAATTTCTGCCATAGACATTCTGCAACTATACAATTTGTTCATTTTCACCCCGATAACACCAATTCAATCTCTACAACAACAAATCGTTGCGGTTTGACATTTCTGGAACGATTTTTTCCCAAACTCAAGTCACGAATTGAGAATTTTAATTAACTAATTTTGCTCCATCTGTCATGGCTTCACTGTAACTTCAAATTCGACCAATTCCAGGTGTGAATTTGTTAGAACATATATTAAATCAATAATATCTCACCACTTGGCCGAATTTCTCAACTTTCTCATGAATTTAACAACATAAATTGGGGTTTTTTCCCAATTCCTCCCAATTGCTGCTACTTTTTACCATGGATGTTCTACAAACTGAAATTTGGCCACTTCGAAATTAATCCTCTGTGAAATTTCACTTCAAATCAACTTGTTCGGCCCATCCAGGCTCAGTGTTGAAAACTGAAGCTTTGATAACATATTGTAACATCCACGGCCACCCATGCCGAGCCATGCTACTCCAGAAAATGCTGTAACATACCCAACATCCAACTGAGCTATGCCACATAATTTTTTTGAACTACATGCAATTAAATATATACACATAGAACACTTGCATAAATTTATATATATAAAACGTAAACAGGAAAATACATTCTGTAAATACACAGGTTTATATGAAAATGACAGTAAACATATACATGTAGCATATGAAGCCAATACCCATAAATATACACACAGTTAAAAAAACCATACACTGGATAAATCCATAAAAATAAACACGTAAATAATTATGCAACAATAAATTATCACACAGTTGACACTTATCTTGGTATGAATATCACCAACTGCATGCATACCTTCCACGAACCTCCCAACCTTAGACCACACTGCTCATCACTCTCAACAGTGGGTCACCCCGGAGCTGGGACTCAAATCCACTTGGGTAAAGGGATTCCTAACCAATATAATGGATATAGATAATAGGAAGTAAGCAATAGAATATTCAACATCAACAGTTGTTACATTATCATTCTTATGAGCTCAAACTCTTATTGAGGCTACAACCTCTGTTTTACAAGCAACAACTTGTTGAGAGCACCAACTCTCTAGTTTCTCTAGCACCCACTAGAAGGAAGCACCAACTCCCTGAGTGTTCCAACACCAATTGGATGGAAGCACCAACTTCCAGTCACATAGGCACCAACTTGTATAACAGAGAACAATAGTTCTCCCTTGCACCACCCTGCCACCTTGGTTTTTCTGGCTGCAACCAGATGGAAGCTACAAATCCATGTGTTCAAGCACCCACTTGAAACTCTAAGGATGCGAATCCTCCCTAGCACCTCCCTACCACCCTGAAATATAAATCGGTGCTTTCTTGAATTTATCACAATGATACAACATTTATCTATGGTGTACCAGTCTCATCATCGTTTTGCTACACTACTCTGCTATGCCTGCTTTCAGTGTCTCTCTGCATGCCTCCCTTGCGCTTTATGTTCTCCTACATTTTATACTATGTGATCCATCTCACTTATATGCGCTATGCCTCTGCATGCTCTTCACTGCATCACTATTTGACCCTGCAGGTAGTTCAATGCATCTCTTCTTCACAATTGCATAGCTAACTCGGGGACCTAGCATGTTTTTGTCATGTCGAGTTCTCTACCTGATCATCATCACAACTCTTCGTCTTCTCTGGAGGTTATACTCAATGTGTTCATCATATGTAGGCATTATGCTCATATTCCTTAGCTTCTCTAGTTGTCGAAACTCTTTGTCTTATCTGTCAGTTACATTCAGTCAATTATGTCTTCTTTGGCTTCTAAGCCCCTTCCCTCGTGTGACTACCGACGATGACCAAACACTTATTCAAAAGGTGCTTCCTGATTTTTGTCTAGTGAGCATTGGCTCTCTTTCATGATATGACCTTGGGCTATGAGCTTCATGTGACCACACGATTGCAGGCACACATATAGGCGGTTTGAGGGCAACCTTCTTTTCGCCCCACAATTCACTATGAGCCTCCACTTGTCCTTTCTAAAAAACTGTGGTTTCAATTGCATTCCGCTCATGAAAAATTAAGGCTCGAGCATGTTCTGGCCTCGCAATGGAGCATGATCCTTGATCTCCAATCCATTGGTGATGCTTCTCGATCAACGATTGTTATCTACCTTCCTTTCCTTTCTTTCTCGCGCGATCTAAAAAATAAAGTTCGCGCATCTTCAATCCCCGCAATGTGACAAGACCGTCGATCTTATGATCTTGATGGTTCTCTTGAACGGATGGTTTAGATCTATCCTATCAAGTCTGTGGACTAGATCTCACCTTCCTAAATCAACGACTAAGATTTACTTCATGATCCAGGCTTCGGGACTTTCAAATCTCAAACCCTCTTGCTGGTGATTGAATATCTTCCAGAATGGAAGATCTGCTGACATCTGTCCTCTTCAATCGACGACTCTGCCTTCTTTCCTTTGTCCATGCATGATCCTTAGCCTTAACAATCAGGTGACACATGGCCTACCAAACCAATGGATGAGATTGATTTCTCTTTTCGAGCTTCGGGAGTTTTGATTCTCAAACTCCGCTTGCTCCCGAAGCATTTCACCCAGAGTGCATGATCCAATGATGTGTGTCGTCTTTTAATCCAACAGCTAGCCTTCGCTCTAGGACTTTGACCTTCGACAATTTGAAACCTTTCTCCTTCACATTTTCCTGGAGAAGTTTCACTTGGAGTTCACGATCCATTGACACATATCCTGCTACACGATCAATGATCGAGAATACACCTAAAGTGATCTTCAAATCGGACGACTCGTATCCACTTCGGGTCTTTGGAATTCAGGGCTTTGGGTCTTTGGGTGAGTACTGGTCATAACTCTTACGTCACTTAATGACGTGTCACAAGCCAAACAACTACCACGTGTCACTCAGATTTTTGATTTCCACGTACCTGAAATGTCGAATCAACTTGACACTTATTATTGTCTGATTGTGCCACATGTCCTTGCTGACATGGTCTACCACGTGTCCTTGCTGATGTGGTCTGCTGACGTTGTCTGACACATGTCCTTGAGGATGAGATTTGCTGGCGTAATCTGTTAACATAGATTTCCCTGATCTAACGATCATTATTTGATCTCTAGATTCGACGACTGACGAAAATTCGCATTCCAGGAATTTCAAATCTCAAACTTTCCTGAGTGTAACCTCCTCGCATCTTTATATCCAAAGTGAATACTATTCGCTCGATCAGGATCTTGGACTGACAACTCGATCTTTCTGTGATGCAGCTTTGCTAGCTTATCCTGTCCTTCCACTTCGAAATTGATCCGACGACTACTGTCGCTCCTCCTCTTGAGCTTACGATTTCTTCCAACTTAGAAGGTTTTCTAAGTATTCAAAGGTTTCGACCTCCGAACCTTCTCTCGTGGGTCGCGTCTTTGTTTTTCTTGTTTTCCATCACTCCTGCTGTTATTTCCATCAATGACAAGCACACGCTTTCCTGTAAATCATGCAAACAATCTCCCCCTTTGGCATTGATGGCAACCCTAAAGGGCTACGCTATTCTCCAACTATAGCATCCAGACCACTCCTTTTCTCCCCCTTTGACATCAATGTCAAATAAAACATGCTCCCCTTGAGCTGTTGCAGTATTTTTTGGAGGTATCAGATATTCAATGAATACATGCTCCCCATGACAGGATGGACTCTCTTAGGTTGATAATGGGTTCATGCCCAACTTCTCATTTAGATACTCAAACTGAGATTTTGCAAGCGGTTTAGTAAAGATATTGATAATCTGATCTTTGGAAGGAATATAATGAAAAGAAACAACAATGTTGGTCACATGTTCATTCAAGAAATGATAATTGATGGGTATATGCTTGGTCTTGGAGTGAAATACATGATTCTTGGACACACTGATTGCACTAGTATTATCACAATGAATTGGGATTGATGCAGTATATTTTACCTCCAAGTCTGCAAGTGTCTGAATCATCCATAATACTTGGGTACAACAAGTGGCAGTTGAAATGTACTCAGATTTTGTAGTCAATAAGGAAATGGAACCTTGATTCTTGCTCAACCGTGATACAAGAGAATCACCTAAGAAGAATGCACCTCCACTCGTTCTTTTTCTTTCATATGCGCAATTAGCCCAATCAACATATGAATAGACTGATAGTTGAAAATTCTGATTCCTAGGATACCATATGTCGTAGTCCATTGTTCCTTTCAAGTATCTGAATATTCTTTTGACAGCTAACAAATGAATCTATTTAGGTGCAACCTGATACCTTCCTACCATTCCAACAACATGCATTATGTCTGGATGGGATGCTGCGATATACAATAGGTTGTCTATCATATACATATATGAACTCTAATCAACATTAGGTGAATCATCATCCTTGCTTAACTTACATCCAGTGACCATAGGTGTGCTTATAGGTTTAGAATATTCCATTTGAAACCTTTTCAACATTTCCCTTAGATATTTTTCTTGAGAAAGAAATATTCCTTTAGATCTCTGAGTAATTTGTAGACCAAGAAAAAATGTCAGTTCCCCTATCATAGACATTTCAAATTTAGACTGCATGGCAGAAGCAAACCATTGTAC
>SNQJ01S0027583.1:5463-43551 GCA_010110895.2 Picea sitchensis
TGTTGTTGTTCTTATATTATTTCTATGTTATTGTGGAGATTATGCTAGTTATATTACTGTTATTCTGCCATTTCTAGCGTTTTATTTCTGTTATGCATACTTTTTATATCTGGTATATTACATTATTGGGATGATGCCACTATTAACAAGATCACAAAACTACTGCATGAGTATCAGGACTTGTTTCCAACCAAGTTTACTGATATGAAGGAAATTAAAGGGCCCATGGGAGAAATGAAGATCCCCTTGAAACCATATGCAAGGCCAGTCAAATAGATACCTTACAGACTGAATCCCAAATATAAGAAGAAAGTTAAGATTGAATTAGACAGAATGTTGGAAGCAAGAATCATAGAACATATTGAAGATAATAAGACAAGAGAGATCAGAGTCTGTGTAGACTTGAGGAAACTAAATGATGCATGTTCACATGATCCATTCCATACATTGTTTATTGATGAAGTGTTGGATAATGTGGGAGGACAAGAAGTTTACTCCTTCACAGATGGATTTTCAGGTTATCACCAGATCAGGATTGCTAAGGAAGATCACCACAAGACCACATTTTCAACAAAATGGGGATCCTACTAGTACACAGTGATTCCTTTCGGACTGAATAATGCACCAGCCATCTTTTCTAGGGTGGTGGTCGAAGCATTCAAGGAATTTTTACATAAATTTTTGGAAGCATATTTTGATGATTGGACTATTTTTAGGTTAATGAAAAATCATATTGAAGTTTAAGACTAATGTTGGATAAGTGCAAGAAATGTCAGATTTCCCTAAACCTGAAGAAGTACATCTTGTTTTCACCCTTTGGAGTGTTTCTAGGCCATATTATGTGTAAACATGGCTTGTTGGTAGATCCATCTAAGATTTCCATTATTGTCGATCTACCCCCTCCTACTTTAGTTAGACAGTTGCACACTGCGCTAGGACATACTGGTTAATACAAAAAGTTCATTAACGGATATGTACATATTACACCCATGGAGAATATTTTGAAGAAATATTGTCAGTTTCAATGGTCCAAGGAATGTCAGCAGAGCTTCGACACGCTGAAATAGAAAATGGTCACTGTGCCTATTCTGGTTTTCCCAGATTGGAGTAAGGAATTCCATGTGCATGTCGATGCCTCATCCATTGCATTAGAAGCAATGTTAGAACAACCAGGAGTAGGAAATATTGACCATCTGTTAGCCTTTGCTAGCAGGAACCTCTCAACAACTGAGATAAATTACACTACCACTGAGAGAGAAGGTTTAGCCATGGTGTATGCATTGTAGAAATTTTGACACTACTTGCTGGGAGGACATTTCAAGATGTTCACAGATCACTCTACATTGAAATACCTAGTCAACAAGCTAGTGTTGGGGGGAAGAATATGCATATGGCTTCTGTTATTCCAACAATATGATTTTGAGATTGTGGTCAAGCCAAGAAGAATGAACAAGGGACCTGACCACTTGTCTAGGTTAGAGCATGGAGAGGAACCTACTAGTCTAAAGGATACACTACTAGATGCACAATTGTTGGCCATCAGAAAGGTTTATTATAATTTCGCTGAGATAGTCCAGTTCCTATCAACAGGAATTGAACCTCGCGAATATACAATATTCCAGAAGAAACAATTGGTAGTTCGCGTTGTATATTTTTCACTTATATTTGGGCAGCTATATAAGATGCAACTTGATGACATTTTAAGGAGATGTGTTATGGAGGCAGAGAGAACACTGACTCTGGTAGAGGCACATGAGGTCATCGCACGAGGACACTATGCAGGGAAAGCAACAACGCAGAAGGTTCTTAGAGATGGCCTCTGGTGGCCCACTTTACAAAAAGATGCTAAGGAATACTACAGAGCCTGCGATGTATGCCAAAGAGTTGGGAAACCATCCAGAAGATATGAGATGCCTTTAACACCTCAACTAACTTTGCAGGCATTTGATAAATGGGCAATTGATTTCGTAGGACCTATCAACCCACCAGGAAAGTGCACAAGAGACAGATACATCATCACTGCGACAGAGTATTTGACAACATGGGTAGAAGTAAGAGAGTTCAAGGACTGTAGTGCAAATACAACTGCACGATTCATATTTGATGATATCATAACTAGGTTTGGATGTCCAAAGATCCTGATGAGTGATCAAGGTACTCATTTTATTAATAAAACTATTAAAGCCTTGACTCAGGAATTTGAAGTTCACCATCAGAAGAGCACCCCATACCACCCACGAGCAAATGGTAAGGTCAAAGATTTCAATAAGATATTGGAGACAACACTGATGAATATTTGTAGTGTAAACAAGGATGATTGGGATTTGAGAGTACCAACAGTATTATGGGCCTATAGAACCACTTGCAAGAATCTGACAATGCAGACTCCCTTTAAGGTGGTTTATGGTCTAGAAGCAGATGTACCTATGTAATACTTAGTTCCTATCTTAATAATTACAACATTTACAGATATGGATTACACATTTGTTGTGTAAGACAGACTTTCACAGTTGATAGAACTGGAAGAAGACAGATTCATTATAGGATTTCACTAGCAGGTACAGAAGGAACGAGAAAAGGCCTACCATGACAAACATATCAAGAAGAAGTCCTTTAAGTAAGGAGATCTAGTATTGGTATACGAAAACAAGTTCATAAAGCATCCAGGGAAGTTTAGGACACATTGGCTTGGGCCATATGAGGTTGCCTATGTTACAGAAGGAGGAGCTGCACAGTTGAATATTTTGAAGGGAGAATGGAAGGAAGGTTTGGTAAATGGGAGCTGGTTGAAATTGTACTATGACAAATAGCTGCCCCGTAGCTCCTAGAAAAATCATAAGAAGAAGGGTCTAGGTACGAGGTGTAGTTGAAACTGGGTACCAGACACAAAAAAGATAGTTTGCACAAGGAAGGGAGGAACAAAACAAAGAGAATAGGCTTCTCTACGCAATCTGAAGACGAAGAGAAACAAAAGGTTCAGACCTCCAGTGACTCTGGACAAGTCACAGGTGAGTGTTGGGGGCCTGTTCGCCCTTGGGTATGGATTAAGAAAGAAATCGAAGAAAAAGGAAAATAAAAGATGAAGTACGAACTGCGCGGATGACACATTGACTGAGATTGGGTCAAAGTGGTCAAAGAAGCAGAAAAGGAATGGAGTAAGGGGAAAGCTATCCATTGAATGAGGAGATCGAGGATGACAGATCATCAAGGAAGATGGATCGTGGAAAACTCAGCAAGCGGAATAATATGTCAACGAGTGCTTTGGAGCACCTTGTGGGAAAGAAGGAAAGACAGGTTGGCGAAGCTGAAGAAGTACGGGTCAAGTTAACCTAGGGTTTGGGTATCTAGGGTTTTGACACCTAGATATTTTTCATTGTAATGTATAAAGAAAGTTCTAGGGGACCTGGGATGGGTTGTTGTTCTTTATTCTTATTTTCATTGTTGTTGTATTGTGGATGATCATTGTTGTTGATACTATTGTGTATTGAGAGAGAGAGAAGTGTTGTGTGTGAGAATTTTGTATTGAAAATATCTTTAGTGGGTGCGAAGATCAACCCTGCAGCTGGGTGAACAGAGAGGGGATATAGAGAAGAGAGAGAGATATGCAAGCTAAGAGCGCAAATAGAACTGTATGTTTTCATATAATATATTAGGAAACATAGTTATGTGCACATAGCCCTAGGGAGAGGGTGAACCATGTATATCTTGTTGTTATGAGTGATTGATGTTGTGTTCTTTTTCTTTTTGTTATACTGATATTGCATCATTGTGTTATATTTGAGATCTAGCTCACACAGTAGGTTGAAGAGAGATAAAGAGTAACTATATTGTTGCATGTTGCTTCCTTGGATCCACTTTACATTTCCTCTATTTGTATACACATGTGTCTTACAACCCCCTATTGCTACTTCGGGTGAGATTGCATCTGCCTCACAGGTGTTGCCGAAAGGGCCAATAGTTAGGACTTGTTGGTGCATTGTTAGCGTTGAACCCTGGGTTTGCCCCTGTGCCAACAATTCCTCTTGTTATCCAGTTGACGATGTTACCTAGTTGATGATGTTACCTAGTTGATGATGTTACCCAGTTGATGTTGTTACCTAGTTGATGATGTTGCCCAGTTAATGATATTACCCGGTTGATGATGTTGCCCAGTTGTTGATATTATATAGTGGATGTTGTTTTCCAGTTGATGATGATTATCCAGTTGATTATATTGCCCAGATGATATTGTTTAGTTGATGATGACATCCAGTGACCTGTCAAAAGATAAAGAATATCCTTCTTGTTAAGAGGGAGTGTTAAAATATTGTGTAACTACAAAGAATATTCTTATCCCCTTTTGTGTATTGGTCAAATCCTAAATGTAATATGAAAATTAAGAAGTTGGCCCCCAGGAAAATTAAAGTGGTTCTAACTACCCATAAAGAGAATTCGGCCCTTCCACTGAAGAGATACCTCCTTTCAGCACTTGCTAGTTCGTATAAATAAAGGAAGCCAATGCCTCATTTTTTCACTCACTCAACTCACTCATCTAGTGCGCAAGTATTGAAGGAAGTTGTAGTTACCAGTTGCTGGAAGAAGGAAGAGAGAAAGGCGCATTGCTTGGGAGAGGATATTCTCTAGTGTTTGGTTCATTGTCTTGGCATTGGATTGGCTATGGTTCTTTGATTATTTTCCAGTCTGGCATCATGGTAGTTTGTCTCTCGTAGAGAGATATTTATTATGGTACTTTACTTGGTTACTGAATCTATATTAAAGAAGTTTTACTAGGTTTTCTTCCCAGGATAAATGCTTGTTTACTATGTGATCTTGTTTATTTCAGTAAGATCCTTATTATGTTGTTGTTGTAACTGTAATAATTACTATTGAACCTAGGATTAATAATAACATCTTAAGAAAAAAACTTAACAATACCTAGGCTACATTGTTGATGTGCATGGTGTGCATGTTTATCCATCCAAGATCCAATTCATCCGCGACTAGCCAACCCCAACCATGCTCACTGAGATAGGAGCTTCTTATGCATTACTAATTTATATTGTGGGTTCATGTTGGTATTCTCCTATATTACATGGGGCCTCAGTCAAATAACCAGAGGTGGTGATAAGGAAAAATTTGTGTGGGGCCTATCCCAATAGAAAGTGTTTGATGATATGAAGAAACGCTTGTGTTCAACACCAGTTCTCTCATTACCTAACCTACAAAAACCCTTTGGGATTGAGACAGATGCTTCAGACTATGTTTTGGGAACAATCCTCACTCAACACAGCCACCCCGTGTCCTATCATAGTGAGACACTATCAGATGTCGTCCGTAAGTACCCTAATTATGACAAAGAAATGTACTCTAGTGTGCAAGCATGCTACCAGTGGAGGCATTACATTCTTGGGAAGAGAAAGTCATCCACACTAATCATCACCAGCTGTAGTTCATGTAGACACAAGGAAAATTGCAGAATGACCACCATGAGAAGTGGTCCACATATTTACAGCAGTTCCACCTCAACATCAAGTATAAAATAGGAAGTACCAATCGAGTCCTTGATTTCCTGAGCTGACCTCCAATCACGACACTCACCACAATGATAGACTCTTGTGGCCATGAGACATCAGGGTGGCCCCACCTCTATGATGTGGATCTCGACTTCGCCAAAACCTACCAAATGTTGGGCACCAAAACAACTGTCAATAATTTCCATATTCAGGACGGGTTGTTGTGCCATCCGATCCATCTTTCCATTCCATCAAGAGAGCGAGCGAAGATGATTTGGGAATACCAATACAATCGGGTGGCAGGGCACTTCAGTTTGGAAAAGACAGTGGCAGTGCTGCAGTGACATTTCTATTGGCTGAAAATTTGAAAGGATGTTAGAAAATATATCTGGTCATACACTACCTTCACTATTACCAAACTGGCCATCAAGAAACAAGGCATGTACACTCCTCTTCCTACTCCTGATAGGCCCTGAGAATCCATATCAATGGACTACAAGTCGAGCCTCCCTTCCATTAGGTAGGGAAATGACTGTGTTTTTGTGGTTGTTGATCGCTTTTACAAGATGACAATTTTGGCCGCCTACAAGAAGAGTATCACGATGGAGGACATTGCCAATATTTTCTTTAAATGAGTGTGGGTACACTTTGGGATCCCACAAACCATTATCTCATATCGAGACAACCATTTCCTAAGCACATTCTGGTTGAACCTCTGGTCACTGTTGGACACCAAGCTCACCAAGTCCATTGACTTCCACCCCCAGACGGATGGCCAAACCAAGGTTGTCAATCGGATGATCATGAACATATTGTGCATGTACAATTTAAAGAACCCTTGCACCTAGGATGAGAGTCTTCCCTATGTTCAACATAGCTACAACAGAGCCATACATAGCTCAACCGGCCACAACCCCTTTCAGGTGTGGTTGGGATTTCAACCATTGGGTCCCATGGATGTTGCACTACCCCTTGCGACCACCCAGGAAGGATCATCGCATGCTCCAACTACAACTGGCAAAGCCACCTGGTTCATTGATTGAATCCAACACATCCGCCAATAGTTTCAGATAATTTACAGAATTACAATGCCAAATACAAGTAGTTCCATGTGTTAGCACTGAAAATCACACAATCAAAATTTTAAGCGCCTTCATAAATTTTGTGTTATATTTTCCAAATACCCTTGGTCCTTTTCCTACGGTCATAACCTCCCAATTCATCATCGAGCCTTGACCATTTCCCATTAATCGATTTGGCCAAAGGTGGTGTGTGGTCAAGTGTTCTAAGCCTATACTTATCTACCAAATCTAATGCATATACCAAAGCCCAAATCCAAGCAACAATACCAAGAGCCAAGCGCAACTGTCATCAACACAAGACACAGGTTAGAATATCCATGCACACAATAAAGAAAAATCTTATACGAATGGAGACTTTCCTAGAACAGAGGAGATGCGTCACTGAATTTGCAGAGTTATTTCAAGTTGGCACTGCATAATCATCTATGTAGTATGCTCTGTGATTTTTCTACCTTATATGCTATGAAATATTCTAAGATGAACTTAACAGTGGCACTACAAATTCCATAGGAATGTGTCATAGTGGCACTACCAAATCCACATAGTTGTTTTGATGATGAGCGCTACCAATTCTGCAAGACCATTTCATCCATGGCACTACTGAATTTGCAGAGGATAATTCATGATGGATTCTATGGAATTGCACAATAGGATCGATGCTACGGAAACTGTAGGCCTGTTTTAGATCAGTGCTATGAAATGTGCAGAGTTATTTTGCAAGGATGCTACAAAATTCGCTACCCAGCGCGCTACTGAATGGTGCTACAAACTCACACTTGGAATCAAGGTATTCAAATTCATCACTCTTTTGGGTGGTTGATGATGTGGAGAAGAGAGAAGATCATAGGTGGTCTCATGGTGACAACATTCAACCACTATAGGACACCTAGAAATGGAAAGGAATGTGCATCAAGGGAGAAAGTGTCATTTAAAATCTTGTTGGATTGGTTGCCAACATGGTTCCTATTTTGTAGCAGTTTGTTAATAGATGTTAGCACATGTGTTAGATTGATAACTCATTTGGAGAATCTTATGTGAGGAATGCCAACTTGCACCTCTAGCTATGGCCTTTCCTTTTTTTCTATAATACATATTCTAAATAGAGGAAGGGGTTCGAATGGTTGAGTTCAGGCTCCTGTCACTGCAATAATTTTTTACTTTAAAGACTGGTTCTTTGGTTATGTACTGGATTTGAGAATTTTTTAGCAATAGAAATCATTTTCTCTTATACATCTTGTTTCCTCTTATTCTGAAGTTTTCATGATTGGAATATCCACATGAGATTGGTATAGTTTTGTTATGATGAATGTTAGATTATAATACTTCTATGATGTTCTTCAACATTCTTTGAACTTTGAATTCAAGAAGATCTTGTGTTTTTATTTTTTCCTCCTTAGGCCTCTTGAAGACCTTATGTCAATTGCATATATTTACATCTCCCTCACTAAGTCTTCCTCCTATTCATTTTTACTCTCATTCACTGACTGGAGTTGATCAAGACCCCAATTGCTTGTGCATGCTAGCCTAGATTTCTGAGTTAAAACCTTATTATTCTAAGTCTTTTCCATTTGAACTTTAAAAACTCATTTACATTTACACATATTTTTATGGGTATTGGGATTTTCCTCTTTCCTTCAAAGGGTTATTCTCAGTGCTAACATCGTGATCAACACCGGATGCCACACCAGTTTCGGGTGGGAGACAAAGTTTGGTTTCACTTGTAGAAAGAAATCCTTACAGGGCCTCATCAGAAGCTTCATCCACTCCATTATGGTCCTTACACCATTACCAAGGATATGGGTGACAATTATTTTGAGCTCAACCTTACCCCCTTCCTTGTCCTGCACCCAGTGTTCAATCTCGACCTCCTTCATCGTTATTTTCCACCATTATTGGACACCTCAGAGATAGAAAAAACGTTGACACCAATATAACTCAAACCTAACTGCATGGAACAAGAATCCAATGATCATATCATGGAAACATATGTCAAGGTCACTCGCCAGTAGAGGATCAAGATTTATTGGGTTTTCAAAGTAGGGCAACTCCTCCGCCAAGGCAAGTGGCTCACCAATGGAAATTTCCTCATATGACGGGGGAACTCAACGCAATGGAGACCATTGCTTCCTAAGGAGGTAGTATTTATCTAGGTGTATATCAGTGTCCACCCACCTTTTCCAACTGGCTCAAAACAGTTTTCTGGTAATTTTGGCAATTTACTATTTTTAGCAGTTTTTAACTTCTGGGGCCAGTTTGAGGGCCTAAACGAAGTTTTGTCAAGATCATGCACTTCAATGGTAGAAAAAATCTTTGATTGATCCCCCCTAAATGAATCTAATTGTCAATACATTTTCAATGATCTATCGTGTTCCCTAAACAAATATTGTATGCAAACGTTATGACCCTAAGAAGTTGGTGTACTAACTTACCCCAACATGGCCAACATGACTTTTGACGCTTCATCTCCTAGGGTTAGGTTTTTGGATGTCTACGGTTTTGGAATTAATATTTTTTGTAAAAATTCCTTCAGAGCCTCATTGTACTCATATTCTTGTGAATGAGCATAGCCATCACATCTCTTCTTAGAGATAAACTACCACCATTATAGCAAACCTATTTTCAATATGCATTTTACAGTTTTTAGCATATTTCTTATTTAATAGAAGTCAAGATTTATTGTATCTTTTTTTTTGTTCATTGTGTCTATGTGTTAACATTATAATCCTTGGTTTCATTTTGTTCCACTCATAAATCTGGATCAGTGGTATCAGAGTGGTCTTCTCCTTGTTTTTTTTTATTGCATGTCCCCGACGTGGTCAGGGTATGGAGAGTTGGTTTCTCGCACGCCCAAGAAACCACCCATGGTGGGAAAAAATAAATACTATGGGATAGCGTATCCTTTCAAAATGTTTCTCGAGTAATCCCTTGAGCAACAGAGGAACGAGATGATGGACAACTTTGTACAAATCATTCGATGGTTGCCGACAAGCAACGCATCCACCTCAAGTGGAAGTGCCACCCCCTTCAAGGTACATATCAATTTTTATATTCCTATATTTGAAGGTAAAATAGATTTGGATTCCATATATAAGTGGTTAAACCTTCTAGAAGGGTAATTTTTTTCCCACAACTTTTCTGAGAGAGAAAATACTATATTTGCGCTACTCAAGGTCGTCCCCCATGTCAAAGATTGGTGGGATAATTTCTGTGAGCAAAATGAAAAAGAAGGATCCACATTATTTGTAGGTGCATCCACTTGGGATTCCTTCAGGGATGCTATTAAGGAACAATACTACCCTATTGGAAGTTATGATGACTTGTATACAATATGGACCACAATGCAGCAAGAAAGAGACCAAACAGTCCCAAAGTTCACCAATGTCTTCCATACCTTGTGCACCAAGGTAGGTATCAAAGACTCTTAGCAACATATGGTGCTCAAGTACCATGGTGGACTACATAGATACATCCATACAGAAATGGAGTTTTTGGATATCTTGTCCTTGGGCGTGGCCTATCGGTATGTCATCAAAATCGAGCAGAATCTTAAACAAAAGACATGACAATTTGGGTTTGGGAAACCCTCACAACAAAAGTAGGGCAAGGGCAGCACTAACCTGCAGAAAAAAGGACAGAGAAAAGATGGGAAACCTCATGAAATCTAGTACAAGACACAATAAAAGAAGGATAATGGAAAGACGAAGAAAGATACTGGGAAGTGGTGCAACTTCCATAAGATCCCCTAGCATAACATTGATGATTTCCGCTCAAAGAAGTCATTAGTGGATGAAGTAAAATCCTCTGAATTAGATGCAAGTTTTGAATCTGATTTAGAGCTAGAGAAGGGGAGACAGATCATTGATGCAAAATCTAGTTCCACCATTGCTACCACCAACGGTGAACCTGATGAGACAGAGGAAGGTGAGCACCTCTCTCATTCAAAGATGTGGGTGAAAGGCACTCCACTACACTTCATCATTGATAGAGGTAGCCAGAAGAACCTCATCTCAGCAAATGTCATCAAGTGGCTAGCCCTGCCAACAACGATGCACTTGTAGTCCTACACCATCAAATGGATCTGTCAAGGAGTCGATCTTTGTAGAAGCCAACAATGTTGCACATCATACGACATCAAGCCATTCAAAGATGAGGTATTGTGTGATGTTTCTCCCTTTGAATATTTTGATGTTCTTTTGGGCCAACCTTATTTATGGAAATGTCATGTTGTATATGAGTCTAACCCTCGCAGTGTTATTATTACTTTGAACATGAAACTGTACAGGATACTCGAGGTAGTCCCACCTAGTGCTATTTCCTTTATCTCTGACAAGAAATGTAGGGAGGTCAGTTATCAAACCGAGAAGTGTGTCTTCTTCATGATTCACTCTCAGAGTGAGTGAAAGGTTGCATCCACATCCATGGACTTTGCGACCAACAACTCCACATAGCAGAAGCAAGTGGATAAGGTCATCGAAGAATACAAAGAAATCTTCTCATCACCTATTGGAGTGCCTCTACACTTTCAGGTCAAGCATCCCATTGATATGACCCCCGACACACCACTACCAAATGGGCTAGTCTATCATCGCTCTTTGCTAGAAAATGAGGAGATCAAGTGTCATATCTAAGAAATTCTCCATAAAGGGAACATCTGACCCAGCTCATCACCTTGTGTAAGCCCAATTGTGTTGGTGCAGAATAAATATAGGACCTGGGGACTCTGTGTTGATTACCAAGCCCTAAAACAAATTATTGTCAGGAACCAGTACCTGATTCCTCAAATCGACGATCTCCTTGATCAACTCAAGGGGGGGGAAATACTTTAGTAATATTGATCTGAATTATGGATACCATCGGGTCCCAATAGAATAGACAGATGTATTTAACACTGCCTTCAAGTCAAAACAAGGACTTTTTGAATGGTCGGTCATCCCCTTTGGTTTGACGAATGCCCCAACAACTTTCATGAGGTTGATGGAAAATATCTTGCATCCTTTCACTAATTGTTTTTTGGTTGTGTATCTAGATGAAATCCTCATCTATAACAAGACTTGGGAAGAACACTTGCAACATATTCAGTAGGTTCTGCATGCTCTGTGGTAGCACAAGCTATATGCCAACTTGGAAAAATTCTTCTTCGACATGGATAGGGTCCAATACCTAGGTTGAATTGTTGATCTACATGTTGTGCATGTTGATCCTGCCAAGATCCAAGTCATCCGTGACTGCCCAGCCCCAACCACAGTCACTAAGCTTCAGAGCTTCTTAGGCCTTGCTAATTTCTATTGAAGTTTCATGTTGGGATTCTCCCATATTGCATGGACCCTCAATCAAATAACCATAGGTGGTGGTAAGGAAACATTTGCGTGGTTCATATACCAATAGAAAGAGTTCAATGATATGAAGCAATGATTGTGTTCAACACTAGTGCTCTCATTATGTGACCTGCAACAACCCTTTGCGATCGAGAAAAATTCTCCAGACTATGTTGTGGGTGCAATCCTCACTCATAATAAACACCTTGTGGCCTATCATAGTGAGACACTATCATATGTCATCCATAAGTACCCTAATTACGAAAAAATAAATGTACTCCATTGTGCAAGCTTGCCGCTAGTGGAGGCATTACATTCTTGGGAAGGAGACAATCATCCACATTGATCATTAATCGTTGTAGTTCATGCAGAAAAAAGGAAAATTGTAGAATGACCACCATCAGAAGTGGTCCACATATTTGTAGCAGTTCCACCTCAACAACAAGTATAAAATAGGAAGCACCAACCGAATCATTGATTTCCTCAGCTGACCTCCAGTCATGACGCTCACCACAATGCTAGACTCTTGCGTCCATGAGACCTCTAGGTGGCCCCACCTCTATGAGATGGATCTTGACTTTTCCAACACCTATGAGATGGTGGGTGCCAACACAACTGTCAACAATTTTCATATTTAGGATGAGTTGTTGTGCCATCTGGGCCATCTTTGTGTTCCATTAAGTGAGCGAGGGAAGCTGATTTGGGAAGCCCACTACATTTGGGTGTCAAGTCACTTTGGCATGGAAATGATAGTGGCAGTGCTGCATCGCCTTTTCTGTTGGATGAAACTTCCACAGGATGTAAGAAAGTATATCTGGTCCTGCACTGCCTGTGATATTGCCAAACCGAACATCAAGAAACAAGGCACATACACTCCTCTTCCAACTCCTAACAGGCCCTAGGAATCCATATCAATGGACTACATATCGGGCCTCCCTTCCACCAAACATGGAAATGAATTTGTTTTTCTGGTTGTTTATCTCTTTTCCAAGATGGCAATTTTGGCCGCCAGCAAGAAGAGAATCATGATGAAGGACATTGCCAAAAAAACAATTGAACGAGTTTGGGTACACTTTGGGATCCCACAAACCATCATCTCAGATCGTGAAATTTGGTTACTCAACACATTCTAGTCAAGCCTATGGTCAATGTTGGACACCAAGCTCACCAAGTCCACTACCTTCCACCCCAAGACAGATGGCCAAACCGATGTCATCAACTGGATGATTGTGCACATCCTGTGCATGTACAATTCCAATAACCCTCGCACCTAGGATGAGAGTATTATCTATGTTCAACACAGCTACAATACATCCATACATAGCTCAATTACCCACAACCTCTTTCAAGTGGGGTTGGGATTTCAACCATTGGGTCCCATGAATGCTTCACTACCCCTTGCGACCACTCAAGTAGGCTTGTTGCATGCTCCAACTACAACTGACAAAGAAACCCAGTTCATTGAACATATCCAGCACATCTGCCAATAGGTTCAGGATATTTTACAGAATTCCAATGCCAAGTACAAGCAGCGCCATGTTCAACACCAGGTGCCACACGAATTTTAGGTGGAAGACAAAGTTTGGTTGCACTTGCAGAAAGAACTCCTTATAGAGCATCATTGGAAGATTTTTCCACTCCGTTATGGACCTTACACAATTACCAAGGTTTTCGGTGATAATTCTTTTGACCTTAACCTTCCCCCCTTCCTTGGCTTGCACCTAGTGTTCAATGTGGACCTCCTTCGCCCTTATTTTCCACCATTATTGGATACCTTGGAGATAGCAGAAAAATTGACACAAATAGATCTCATACCTGAAAGAATGGAACATGCATCCACTAATATGATCGTGGAAACACATTTCAAAGGAACTCACCAGTAGGGGATCCAGCTTTATCGGATTGTCAAAGCAAGGAGCTCTTGCACCAAGGCAAGTGGCTCACTCGAGAAGGACAAATTTAGCAGAAAATTCCTCATATGATGGGGAAAATCAATGTAATGGATACCATTTCTTCCTAAGGAGGGAGGATTGACCTAGGTGGATATTAGTGGTGACCCACCTTTTCAAACTAGCTCAAAATAGTTTTCTGGCAATTTTGGAAATTTACTATTTTTAGCAGTTTTTAACTTCTGGGGCTAGTTTAAGGGCCTAAACGATGTTTTTTCACGATAGGGAACCTCAATGACAGCCAAAGGCTCTAATTTATCCCCCTAAATGAATCTCCTCGTCAATACCTTTCCAATGATTTATCGTGTGCCCTAAATGGAGATCGTATACAAATGTTACGACCCTAGGAAGTTAATGTACTAACTTACCCCAATGAGGCCCACATGAGTTTTGACACTTCATCTCCTAGGGTTAGGTTTTTGGATGTCTAGGATTTTGGAAATCATATTTATTGTAAAAATGCCTTCAAAGCCTCATTGTACTCATCTTCTTGCGAATGAGCATAGCCATCACATCTCTTCTCAAAGATAAGATGTCATCATTCTAGCAAGCTTATTTTCAGTCTGCATTTTATTTTTTTCAACAAATTTCTTATTTAATAGAAGTAAAGATTTATTTTATCTCTCTTATTTTTCACTGTGTCTCCGTGGTAACATTATAAATCTATGGTTTCATTTTGTTCTGCTCATAAATATGGATCATTGGTATCAAAGCAGTCTACTCCCTGACGTTTTTTAATGCATGTCCCTGACACGGTCAAGGTATAGAGAGTTGGGTCTCAAGCTTATTTCTCTTGAGGAAAACTTCTCTTGCACACCCAAGAAACCACTCATGGGGGGAGAAAATAAATATGACAGGATATGATATCCTTTGAAAATGTTGCTCGATGAATCCCTTGAGCAATAGAGGAACATGATGATGGACAACTTTGCACAAATCCTTTGACAACTTCCGACAAGCGATGCATCCACCTCAAGTGGAATCTCCACCCCCTTCAAGGTACAGATCAATTTTTATATTCCCATATTTTAAGGTAAATTATATGCGGATTCCATAGATAAATGTTTAAACCTAACACAAGGGTATTTTTTTGTCCACAACTTTTATGATAGAGAAAATATTATATTTGCACTTCTCAATGTCGTCCCTGTGTCAAAGAATGGTGGGAGAATTTTCGCAAGAAAAATGAAACATAAGGATCCAAATTATTTTCAGTTACACCCACTTAGGATTTTTTCAGGTATGCTATTAAGGAACAATACTACCTCATTGGAATTTATGACGACTTATATACAAGATGGACCACACTACGGCAGAAAAGAGACCAAACAGTCCCAGAGTTCACCAATGTCTTCCATACCTTGTGCACCAAGATGGGTATCAAATATTATGAGTGACATCTTGTACTCAAGTACCGTGGTGGTCTATATAGATACATCCACACAAAAATGGATTTTTTGGATATCGCATTCTTGGGCATGGCTTATCGATATGTCATCAAAATATAGTAGAATCCTAAGGAAAAGACATGACATTTTGGGTATGAGAACCCCTCACAGAAGAAGTAGGGCAAGGGAAACCCTAACCCACAGAAAAAAGGATATACCAAATATGGGAAACCTCGTGACAACCAATCCAAGCCGCAAGCAAAAAAGGACAATGGAAAGATGAAGAAAGATAATGGGAAGTGGTGCAAGTTCCATAAGAGCCCCTGGCATAACATTGTTGATTGCTTCTCAAAGAAGTCATTAGTGGCTAAAGTAAAAGCCTTTGAATCAGATGTGATTTCCGACACTGAGTCAGAACTAGAGAAGGAAGTCATTAGTGGCTAAAGTAAAAGCCTTTGAATCAGATGTGATTTAATAATCGAAGTCAACCAGAAAGGGGAAGACGATCATTGATGTGGAACCCAAGGCCACCATTTCTACCACCAAGATCAAACTCGGTGAACCAGATGAGATAGAGGAAGGAGCTGCCTTTTTCATTCATGTATGTGGGTGAAAGAAACTCCACTGCACTTCATCACTTATAGAGGTAGCCAGAAGAACATCATCTCACAGGTTGTCAAGTGTTTTATCCATGCCAACAACACTCAAGACTCGCATCCTACACCATTAGATGAGCATTTTGTCAAGGAAGCAAATCTTCACATCATCCAACAATGTTGCATGTCAAACGACATCAATCCATCTAAAGATGAGGTATTGTGTGATGTTTCTCCCCTTGAAGTTTGTGATGTTCTTTTGGTCCAACCTTATTTATGAAAATTTCATGTTGTATATGAGTCTAGGCCTCAGGTTTTATTACTTTGAATAAAAAATGTATAGGATACTTGAGGTAGTCTCACGTAGTGTTATTTCCTTGATCTCTTCCAATAAATGCAAGAAGGTCATTTATCAGACTAGGAATTTTGTATTCTTTGTGATTCCCTCTTAGAGTGAGAGAAATGTTGTAGCCACATTCATGGCCTCCACAACCAACCTCTCCATGCAACAGAAGCAAGTGGATAAGGTCTTGTAATAACACAAATACATCTTCTCATCACCTACTAGAGTACCTCTACACTGTTAGGTAAAGTATCCCATTGATCTGACCCCCGACACACTACTACCAAATGGGCCAGTCTATCATTGCTCTCTGCTAGAAAATGAGGATATCATGCATGAGATCCAAGAACTTCTCCACAAGGAGCACATATGACCCATCTCATCACCTTTTGGAAGCCCAATCATGTTGGTGCAGAAGAAAGACAGGACCTTGCAACTCTACATTGATTACTAGGCCCTAAACAAAATCACAGTCAGGAACCAGTACCCAATTCCTCGAATTGACGATATCCTTGATCAGATCAAGGGGGGGAAATACTCCAATAAGATTGATATGAAGTTTGGCTACCATCAAGTCCCAATAGAACAAGCATGTGTATGGAAAACTTCCTTCAATTCAAAATAAGGTCTTTTTGAATGGTTGTTCATACACTTTGGTTTGAAAAATGCCCCAACAAATTTCATGAGGTTGATGGACAATATACTGTGGCCTTTAACTATTTTTTTTTTGGTGGTGTATCTAGATGACATCCTCATCTACACCAAGACTTGGGTAGAACACTTGCAGTATATTTAACAGCTTCTACACACTCTGCGGTAGCACAAGCTATATTCCAACTTGGAAAAATGTTCCTTCGGCATGGACAGGGTCCAGTACCTAGGATACATTGTTGATGTGCATGGCTTGCATGTTGATCCAGCCAAGATCCAAGTCATCCTTGATTGGCCATTCCCAACCATGCTCACTCAACTTTGGAGCTTCTTAGGCCTTACCAATGTCTATTGTAGGTTTGTGTTGGGATTCTCCCATATTACATGGGCCCTCACTCAGATAACCATAGGTGGTGGTAAGGGAAAATTTGTGTGGGACGTATCCCAATAGAAAGCATTCGATGAACTGAAGTAGTGTTTGTGTTCAACACCAGTGTTGTCATTACCTGACCTACAACAACCCTTTGAGATTGAGACATATTCTTTAAACTATGTTGTGCGTGCATTCCTCACTCATCATGACCACCATGTGGCCTATCATAGTGAGACACTATCATATTTTTCCCTGCCACTAGTGGAGGCATTACATTATCAGAAAGGCGACAATCATCCACACTAATAATAAGTCATTAAATTTCATGCAGATATAAGGAAAATTTCAGAATGACTTCAATCATAATTGGTCCACATATTTGCAGTAATTCCACCTCAACATCAAGTATAAAATATGAAGTACCAACTGAATCGTTGATTGTCGTAGCCGACATCCAGTTGCGACACTCACCACAATTTCATACTCTTGTGGGAATGATACCTTTGGGTGGCCCCACCTCTATGAGACAGATCTTGACTTCACCAACACCTACCAGATGTTGGGCACCAACACAACTGTCAACAATTTCCATATTCAATACAGGCTAGTGTTCCATTTGGGCCATCTCTATGTTCCATCAAGTGAGCGAGTGAAGTTGATTTGGGAAACCCACTACAGTCAGGTGGCAAGATGCTTCGACATGGAAAATACAGTGGTAATGCTACAACAACATTTATACTAGTTGAAACTTCGACGTGATTTCAACAATTATATTTGGTCCTGCACTTCCTGTGTTATTTCCAAACCAACCATCAAGAAACAAGGCATGTAAACTCCTCGGCCTACTCCTGATAGGCCCTTAGAATCCATATCAATGGAATAAATGTCGGGCCTCCCTTCCGCCAGGCGGGGAAATGACTGTTTATTGTGGTTTTTGATTGCTTTTCCAAGATGGCAATTTTGGCCGCCTGCAAGAAGAGCATCACGGTGGAGAAAACTGCCAAGATTTTATTTGAACAAGTGTGGGTACACTTTGGGATCCCACAAACCATTATCTCATATCAGTACATTTGGTTCCTCAACACATTCTAGTCGAGCCTCTGGTCACTAATGGACACCAATCTCACCAAGTCCACTGCCTTCCACCCCCAAACAGATGCCCAAACTGAGGTCGCCAATCAGATGATCATGCACATCCTGAGCATGTAAAATTCCAAGAAACCTCGCACCTAGGATGGCATACATATCTTCTCAACACAACTACAATATAGCCATACATATCTCAACCGACCAAAACCCCTTTCAGGTGGGGTTGGTATTTCAACCATTGGTTCCCATGGATGTTTCACTACCCCTTGCGGCCACCTAGGTAGACTCGTCGCATGCTCCAACTACAGCTGACAAAGACACTAGGTTCATTGAGTGGATCCATCTCATCTTCTAACAAGTTTAGGATATTTTACATCGTTCCAATTCCAAGTACAAGCAGTGCCATGATCAACACTAAGTGCCACACTAGTTTCGAGTGGGAGACAAAGTTTGGTTGCACTTGTAGAAATAAATCCTTACAAGGTCTCATTGAAAGATTCATCCACTTCGTTATGGGCCTTAAACCATTACCAAGTTTGTGGGTGATAATGATTTTTATCTCAACCTTCCCCCGTTCCTTGGCTTGCTCCCAGTGTTCAATGTGGACCTCCTTCAACCTTATTTTCCACCATTATTGGACACCATAGAGATAGAAAAAAAATTGAAACCACCATAGCTCAACCATGAATACATGGAACATGAATCCAATGATCATATCATGGACACACAGGTCAAGGGAACTCACCAACATAGGATCCATCTTTATCGGGTTGTCAAAGCAAGGGAAGCTCCTGCACCAAGAGTGGCTCATCCGAGGCCAAATTCAATAGAAATGTCCTCATCTGATGGAGGAACTCAAATAAATTCATACCATTCCTTCCTAAGGAGGGAGGATTGATCCATATGGATATCATTGGCCACCCACCTTTTCCAAATGGCTCAAAACAATTTTTTGGCAATTTTGAAAATTTACTATTTTTAGTAGTTTTTAACTTCTGGGGCTAGTTTGAGGGACTAAACAACATTTTTTCATGATATAGAACCTCAATGTCATCCAAAGGATTTTATTGATCCCACTAAATGAATCTCATCATCAATACCTTTCCAATGATCTATTGTGTGCCCTAAACGAATATCAAATGCAAAAGTTACGACCCTGAGAAGTTAATGTACTAACTTACCCCAACGTGGCCCATGTGACTTTTGACACTTCATATCCTAGGGTTAATTTTTTGGATGTCTAGGTTTTTTGCATTCATATTTATTGAAAAAATTCCTTCAGATCCTCATTTTACTCATCTTCTTGCGAATGAGCGTAGTCGTCACATCTCTTCTCAGAGATAAGCTTCCACCACTCTAGCAAGCTTGTTTTAAGTCTGCATTTTACAGTTTTCAGCATATTTATTATTTAATAGAAGTCAAGATTTATTGTATCTCTGTTATTTCTCACTGTGTCTCTTTTTTAACATTATAAATATGCGGTTTCATTTCATTTCATTCATAAATCTAGATCAACAAACCCGTGTTAGAAGGTCTTATTTGCAGGTGGTTTCTATTGTTTCATGAGTTATCATTTGAAGTTATTGTCAATCCTAGAGAACTTGATGTGGGTCCAGATCACTTCTCAAGATTATATTCTGGAGAAAGTGGCATACCTATCAATGACTAGATTCCATGCCCAAATCTTGTTCATATTGAGGCTATTCTTGATTGTCTGTCAAATATTTCCCTATTTTTTAGTATGGATGCTAAGTCGGAAGGATATTTTGTGACCCAGAAGAGGCAACTAGTGGTTCATGCAACATATTAACAATCAATTCTGGGCCAACTCTACAAATTGCGATTAGATAAAATCTTGTGGCATTGTTCGTTAGACCATGAAAAATGTGATATTATATGGGAATGTCATATTGGAATTGTGGGAGGACACATTGGCGGAAATGAAACTGCTCGAAATATCCTACAGGCAGGACATTGGTGGCCAACATTGTTTAAAGATGCTAAGGAATATGATCGTGCCTACAATGTATTTCAAAGGGTGGGAAAACCATTCTATTGCGATGATTTTCCTCTGCACCCTATTCGTGCACTACAAGCTTTTGAAAAATGGGTTGTTGATTTCATCAATCTAATAAATCCTACAGATAGGAATTCCAAGGCCAGATATATCATTACCACAACTGACTAACTAACTCACTGGGCTGAATTAGAGTTTGTGTGGGATTGTTCTACAACCACTATAGCATGGTTCATTTTTGAGAATGACATTACGAGGTTTGGTTGTCCTCGAAGCTTGACCAGTGACCAAGGAGCCCACTTCCTCAGTGAAACTATAGCAACCCTGACTAGAGAATTTTTTATTCAACATCATAAGAGTAATCCCTACCATCTACAAGCTAATGGAATAGTGGAATCACTTAATAAAATCTTGGAGATGGGGCTAACAAAATTTCATTATGCAAATCGAGATGATTCAGGTGAAAGAGTTATCACTATATTATGGGCATATCAGACTACCATCAAATGATTAAATAGGTACACCCTGTTTCAACTGATATATGGGTGAGAAGTGGTGGTGCCAAAAGAGTTTCTCACCCCAATTAAATTCATTGCACAAGCTACCAAGATCACTGATGATGAATCTATTACTGTGTGGGTGGAGGAATTGATAGAACATGAGGAAGATAGGTTCTTAGCATATTTTCACCAGACTATGGGGAAATCCTAGAAAAAGGCTCGGTGTGATCATCATATAAAGCATAAATCATTTTCACATGTTTTCATGCTCTTATATGACAACAACTATCAGAAACACCCGGGAAATCTCCAAATGCATTGGCTTGGCCATTTTATTGTTGCAAAAATCCATGATTATGGAGCTATCAAAATAGCTCAAATCGATGGAATGCTTTGACCTGGATGGGTGAATGGGGCATGACTGAAGCCCTACTTGTTTGTGGAATAATTAAATTTTCATTCGCTCATGGTTTTAGGAGTGTGTTAGTAAGTAGGATTTCCATTTATGTATTTTCTTTAAGTTCTGTCAATACATAGTTATGTGTTCTATGTTTACATTTTTTAATGTTTTGTTGTATTGTCTAAGTCATCTGGCTCGAATATTCGCTTTGTGGTCGAGGAGGTCACAGTCACATTCTTCCATACTTAATGTTGTTGAAAGTTTGAATTTTTCACTATAGTGTCATCACGTGGGTCATTAAAATATCTTTGTACCTTTTCCCCCCTCATTTCATCTCTTCCTGTCACCATCACTTACAGTTTAACAATTTTCTGCCTTTTTCCTATTAACCATTCACCTAGTTTGTACTTTTCTGAATTATTCCAGCATCTCGTCACCAACTTTCTGGGTATGCATTCAGTTACCCCAATCATATCATGGATTCTTCTGCGTTCAAGGGATTGAGTGGGAGTTAATACCCAATATTGTCACCTTGTAATATTCAATGCATGGAAATCTTGACATCTTCCACATATCGCTTATAAACATGTATTGGGTCGATGGATCCATCAATTGGTTTACTCTTGCACTTTTTATTGACTCAGTCTTGGAGCCTCTTGAGCCCTTTGTAATACCACGTCCAAGTCTTCACACCCCTGTGTTTTTTTTTACCATCGTCTAACTATTCCAATGGTTCATACAGCTGGTTGAGGGGCCCTTCGAACCAATGTTCCAATGGATTTCATTGATCCATAGGTTTTTTTCCAAGAGATATGCATGGAAATGTCGAAAAAACTAGGTTGGTTGACCTTGATTTTACTGATGTTGTTGAATTTTCCCAAATGTCTACCATCTCTTTCATGGATTTCACTACATCTCCTGATGGATTATTCTAGTAGCAGTGTAAGCCTAACTGCATTCCCCTATGGGATTCTACTTTGTTGTGTCACTGTGACCTGCTATTCTTTGGGACTACCAGAGAAGTGACACATTGCACTAAATTTTTTATTAGTAGAGTGCACAACATATCCCTATGGCTAGACCAAGCCTACCCCATCCACGTAGAGGATATCCACATGCTCATCGGGTTGTCCATGTAAAGATAGGATGTAACATAAGCATTTCAAGGCTCAGGGAAGAAAAATAAAATGAGGGGAGAGGTGATCCTGTATGAAAAATATGGCACACTCAGTGGAGATCGAGAGAGCACATTGCATCAATTAATCATGAGTAGGTCCACATGGATTTCTATCTGATTGTGTTGAAAGTGATGCATAAGTACATGAAGGGAGAGTGTACTTTAGACATCATTGCAGTGGTGGAATTTAGTAAGAATGGAACTCATATGAACTGGTGGAAATATATACTCACTGAGTTGTTCAAGGATTGCATAGATGTGCATGACCGATCAGGATATTTTATCTACGGATACTTGTCGACTTCCTTCACTATGTGGAAGTGGAAATCGTTAGAGGGGCGCAAACTTTCCCGCAATGTAGATGGTTGCATCACTAATCTCTTTGACCCATGGAATTTTCACGTTCCATCTACCAAAAAGGTTGATCATAATGTCTCCTTTGCGCAATGGTATGATGAGATCATTGCTACAACACAACGACCCCGAATTTCATAGGTGTTATTCAATAGGAATAACCATAATATATGGTTTGGGATGAAACGTCTCTTTTTCATACACATTCATTACCATTTTACTTGTATGAAGTTGTACTCGATAAATAAGTCACCTCGTGGCCTGGGGTTATTATCGAAAAGAAGAGGACCAATGTCTCTTATGTGATGCAAATTGTTGTAGTAGGCTATTTTGGGGAAATTCACAACAGTTTTGGAAGACAATTCAAATTGGGACCAGAATAGGAGCATGTGCCAGAAAATAAGGAAAAGCAGTGCATCAAAAGGCATGGAAAGTAGCATGTTAGGGAATAGGGAAAAGTAGCGCAAGGAAGAGGAAACTCAAAGGTATAAAGAAGGATAGAACGATGAGGAAATGGTTGGATTGTGGACTAGACGCATGCAAGAGGTTGTAATGTGAGAAAAACCTAATTCACTTAGGGTTATTGTTTTGGTCATGATGTAATGGATTTAAGCCACTTTTGTAGTATACATAGGCATTGTAAGATCTGAGGAGAGATATATTTGATCTTTGATCATGTTATTGGTAGCAAATTTTTGGACAAAGAGTTTTGAAGATAAATACTGAGACAGTTTTGGAGATAAAGTCATGAATTGTAATTGAGGGTTAGGTCACAATTTGTGGATCTTGGTGAATTAATGGTTAGCCTCACCATAACCAAACGTATTATGTAATGCACAAAATGCAATGACTTGATGAAGATGAATAAAGAAACATATATTTCCATATCTTTGTGGACGTATCCTAGGGGGGTGAACAACGGTAAAACATTGTATCATTGTGTGGACTGTTGCTTTTAATTTATGATGAATGAATGAATGAATATATTAAGGTTAATTTGTTGTTATTTTAAGATTAGTCATGTTATTTTACTGTAGAATGAATTTTTATGAGTGAATATGGTTATAAAATGGTAGATCTAATGAATGTGGAAGTATAATAATATTCCTAACATCCCCATGAAGAACACCCTTTCCATGACTGCAGACATATAGGACATGCAATCACCCATAAGCCATGTCGGGTGAGATTTCATTGTGCACTCTATACGCAGTGTTTCCTTCTGGTCTCCATAATGGACGATGGTTTCTAGGGTTTTGTTGGAGAACTAAAGTAGAACTCGGGTCAGCCCATACATTGAACAAATGGATTTGTTTTTGGTTGGACTCAGAAGATCAGATTGGAAGGGACTTTTTGAAGGATAGTGAAGAGAATGCAGTGGTAGAAGGGAATTTTTAGGCCATGGAATCCTACTAAGGAAGAGATTGAAAGATGGTTGGAGACAAAACAACTCGATTTTGCGCAGAAGTACAATAGAATATCCATGTATACATCGCACCAATATTTGGAAAGGTATGTGTTTACTGATTTGCATGAGGCATTTTTCTGTTATTTTCCAGAATTTTTGCAAGAGTGGATATTGAGATTGAAGGATACTCATCCAACTAATTGGATAAGGCCAACAGAGTGTAATACTAATAATATTGCATGGTTTGAAAGATTTAATAATAAATTCACACACATAGTGGATTTCTGGTTAGATAATATTGTTGCAGGATTTGTTACTGAGTTTGCAGTCGAAACTGTGAATTCATACATTAATGCAAAGGAGTTTTTGAAGGGACAGGGAGGAAGGTACATTATATTTCTTTACACATCGATCAATATTTTATTACATGATAAAGGAGTGATGCCAATGGAGTTAGACAACTAAATCACTTTGCATGCATGGGGGAACTGGGGGAAGCACTAAGGAAGATATGAGAAATGGAGAGGGCTCTAGAGAGAGGCCATAATAAGGAATAAATGGACCACATTAGGATGGATGAGGAACATATCAAGGAGATATTGAGCAAATAAGGAGTGGCGCGCAACGAAATATCCTACTAGTATAAGATCAATAGTAAAAATAGGGCAATAGTCAAGCGAGAGGGCTTGGACAGTGATGAGGAAGAGGTGGAGGATATTCGTGCAATGGGGAAGATTGAGGAAATCTTGCATGCCACATATGAGAGGAAAACTAGAGGTCAGGGGTCCGATGTAGAAGAAGGCTCTCCATTCCATATCTGAATTAGTGTGGAACCCACAACCCCATGTGCGAATAAGACATTTGAAGAAGAAGAATCATTTAGACAACAAGTGATTAGTGGTATAAGGATATTAGTAGGATGAGGGTCCAGTGGAAATTTAAGTAGAAATACAAGTTCAACAAGTATTAGTCAAGTATCTACACTGCGTGGAGGTGGTAGTACAACAAACTTTGCAATGGTGGGAGTAGATCCAACTATTTGACTACCAAAGTTTCATGGAGAAGGATTGAAGGACCCAAAGAAGCACTTGTTTATTTGTGAGAAGATTTAGGCAACTAAGAAGATCATAGATAAAGATACAAAATTGGTGCAACTGGCAATCACATTCAGAGACCGTGCACTAGACTGGTATATGGGTCTCAAAGTAAACAGTCCACAAGGAGCACCCAAAACTGTCACAGATGTGAAAAAGGCATTAATCAATGAGTTTCAACCACCAAGTTCAGAGGATCAGTTCATGAATGAAATGATAGAAATCAAACAAAATATAAGGGAGTCAATTTAGGAATTTGATTAAAAGTTCAAGATACTAAAAGGTAAGTTGAAGTATCCTATCATATATATGCAACATAGGCACTTATTTGTCAATTCTTTATTACCACATTTGAAGTATCCATTGAGGTAGCAGAAGTTCCAAACATAGGTGGAGGATATGAAATCAACATTGCAATTAGAGGAAAACCAGTATAAACATACAGATCCAGTTGTGGAAGAGCTGAGAGAATATCTAAAGAACCTGACATTTCAATTAAATCAGAATAAGGGGAATGAAAAGAGAGAATATGTTTGGTGTACATTATGCATAATAGAAGGACATCATAAGACTAAGTTCCCAACCTTTGTGCAGTACTTGGGGGACATAAATGATGAATCCTTTACCCATAAGAGATCCATGGTGTGAAATATGTAGAACACATGGACATTATCCCTATCATTTTCCTACGATGAAAAAGTGTCCAACAATACCCAAGAGTACATTTTGTAACTTCTGTAAGTTTGTAGGACATTAAGACAAGGATTGTAGAAATTTGGAAATAATGAAGGAAAGGACTTTAGATACTTATAGGATGTAGGATGAACTAATGATAGGACAACCTACACAAAATTTTACAACGTAGTTGTAGTATAATAAGGTGCAACAATTTGCAACAGAACCACAGTATAACAACGCACAACAATTTGCATCTCCACTGTAGTACAATAATTCACAACTACAATACAATCAGGCACTGTAGTATAATACACTGCACAGATAAAATCAAGGAAACTGAGGAGGCTTCATAGGAGGAGGTCATGGAGGAAGAGTATTTGGAGGAGGTAGAGGACCAATGACATGTCAAAATTTTCAAAAACATAGACATTATGCAAGATATTTTCCACAACCACCTGCGACATGTATGTATTATCATGCAACATATCATGATACAGAAGAATGACCGATACTATTGAAAAAGATACAGGAAAATAGGAACTAGAACAATCAAAATGCTCAATGGATTGTTGTGGAAGACAAAGAAGAGGATGGGAAGAAGAACAATATAGTTACTAGAGGTGGAGCCAATACATGAGAAAATGCAGCAAAGAAGAATCAGGACCAACACCAGTGGGTCAGAAAGAATACAAAACCTCAACAGAATTTTGAAATGTGCAAGGAGAAGGAGACATTCAAGGAGGCAAGACAAGATATTTTAAAGGATAATATTGTGTCTAATTCAGGAACAAATCCAGGAGATGATGTACCATTCTATGACATGCCTCACCTATTTGACCAAACCAACAAAGATCAGCCATCAGAACAAGTAAGTAATCTAAGAAACTTTTTGGGGTCTTTTGTGAAGTTGTTGAATAATAAAAAATATTTACAAGTATTACAAATTATGTTAGAAAAGTACAATTTAGAGAATATATTAAAGTAGAAAAGAAGAGAGTCAATCAGGTTCATAAGAAGGGAATAACGAGTAGGGAGTTCAGGTTGACTACAAACATTGGAGATTTCAATATGGGGGATATCATACTAGACTTGGGGTCTGAAGTAAATTTTCTTCCTAAGAAGACATGGGAAGCTATGGGGGAACCTACATTGGGGTATTAATCTATTCAGTTGAATTTATTAAATCATCATAGAGTGGTACCAATTGGTATATTGAAAGGAATATCAGTAGATTTAGATGGTGTGCACACTATGGCAGACTTTGAAGTGATTAACATGGTGGATAACACTACATCCTATCCAACAATGTTGGGAATGGATTGGGAATTTTATAATAAGACTATCATCAATTTGAAGACTAGGAAAATGATCTTTGATTCAGGAGAATACAGAGTCAATGCACCTTTAGATCCTTCAAAAGGAGGAAGGTATGTTGAACCTGCATAAGAGAATTTCATTACAGAAGACATAAATTAGTTGTATAGAACTATTGTGTGAGAGGAGGACTACATTAATCCAATAGCAGATGGCATTCTTAGCTCGAGAAGTATTATTTATTGTGCTTCAGATTCAAACACATGTCTGGAGAACTGGAAATAGTGTTTTCATGAGTTATCTACCAGAAGTTGTGCAAGGAGGACTCACACACTAAGATGGGTTGGTACAGAGGTAAGAGAACCTCCAAATTTTTATGGTCGGAATGATTTAGAAGAATTTTTAATGAATTTTGAGTTAGAAGTAGTGGAAAATCAAATATTACCAGTATTAGATATGGCCTTGAAAGCAACACTTGCACGTTGGTGGGGTACATATAAAGAGAAGATCAATAACTGACATCAATGCAAGAGGTTACTGTGCATCAGATTTGGTGTAGAGCAGGAGAATAGATATGTGGAGAAGTATGATGGAATTGGATAACCCAGATAACACATAGATATATGTATAATTCAGTGGATATTGGTTCCATTGGATGAATGGCCACATCATTTCTTTCATACATTAGAAGGTATCCCAAGGAATTGGTACACATAATTGGACCTATGCAAAGAAACAATAAATTGAGAAGAGATGCAGTAGAATTTTGTGATTACATTTGCATTTGAGCATGAGAGTCGAGAGATAGATACAACACTAAATTTGGTAAGAGATAGGATCTTTGAAGAACCATAAGTTGAAGTTGTGACAACTTATCATAACCAAAAGAGACAGACAGTCAGATAGTTGTTACATTGTTATCACGTTGTAGAAGAAGACCTAATAGAAGAAAACCCATGCAATATACATATCATAGAATTTTAAGGGGAAAGAGAAGTAGAAGTTCCATAGTTAGAGTTAGAATATTTTGTTGCACCATTGAAGATACATAAGGTAAATATTGGAAAAATATAAAACCCAAAGATTGCAAGTATTGGGGACTACTGGGATAACTAGATAGTAGAAATAATAACAGATTTATTGTGTGAGTATAGTGACATATTCCAAACACCATTTTCACATATTAAGGGGTTAGGAGGTGAAATTGGAGAGATGAAGATCCCTTTGAAACTAGATGGAAGGCCAATAAGACAAAGACCTTATAGGTTGAATCCAGTGTATAAGTAGAAAGTGAAGCAAGAAATTGATAAGATTTTAGAGGTTGGTGTCATAGAACATGTGGAAGAATATGAATGGATTATCCCTATTGTAGTGCAGGAGAAGAAGAAAGGGGTAATAAGGATATGTGTATACTTGTAGAAGATGAATGATGCATGTATGTATGATCCCTTCCCTACCCCATTTATAGATGAAGTTTTGGAAAATGTAGGAGGACAAGAAGCCTATTCATTCACCGATAGATTTTTTAGGATATCACCAGATCATAATAGCACCAAAATATCAAGATAAGACTACATTTAATATATAATGGGGGTGATATCAGTATGCAGGGATGCCATTTAGGTTGAAGAATTCCCCTGCTATTTTCTCAAGGGTGGGAGTAGCTGCATTTAAGGAATTTATTCATAAGTTTTTGGAAGTTTATTTGGATGATTGGACAATGCTTAGCTTATTGAAGGATCATTTAAGTATTAATATTGATGTTAGACAGGTGCATACAGTGTCATATTTCATTGAATATTAAGAAATTCATTTTTAGTGCACCATTTGGTATTATGTTAGGGAATGCAGTGTGTAAATAGGTTTTGCTAGTTGATCCTGCCAAAATTGTTGACATAGTTAATTTACCACCACTTAAGTCATTTCGCCAGTTAAAAAGTACAGTTTGTCATATAGGATACTACAGGAAGTTCATAAGGGGATATGCTCAGATTACTGTACCGATAAATAAATTTTTGAAGAAGGACATCAATTATCAGTGAAATGAGGAATGCCTATAGATCTTGGATATATTAAAGGAAAAAATGGTGACAACGCCAATTTTGGTGTTTCATACTGGTCAAAGGAGTTTCATGTTCATGTGGATGCATCTACAATAACACTTGGAGCAGTATTAACACAACTAGGAAAAGGTGATATAGATCACCCCATAGAATTTGCAAGAAGGAAGCTATCAGTTTCAGAAAAGAATTACAACACAACAGAAAGAGAAGGTTTGGATATTGTATACGCTTGGTGTTTCCATACTGGTCGAAGGAGTTTCATGTTCATTTGGATGCATCTGCAATATCACTTGAAGTGGTATTAACACAACTAGGAAAAGGTTATATAAATCACCCCATATCATTTGCAAGCAGGAACCTGTCAGACTCATAACATAATTACAACACAACAGAAAGAGAAAGTTTGGCTATGGTATATGCACTGCAGAAGTTCAGACATTATTTGTTAGGCCAACATTTTAATATGTTTACAAATCACTCTACTCTTAGATATTTGGTTAATAATCCAGTGTTGGGGGGAAGAATATGCAAATGGTTGTTGTTGTTTCAGAAGTTTAATTCTGAAGTAGTTGTGAAGCCTAGAAGACTGAATGCAGGGCCAGATCATCTATCCAGGAAAACTAATGGAGAGGAACCAAGCAACTTTTGGAGGACAATTTCCCAAATACACAACTCTTTTCAGTATAGATTTCTGATTAATATTTTGTTGACATTATTGAATTTTTTAGTACATGATTTTCCCCAAAGGAATATAATACTACGCGGAAGAAAATTTTGGTGGTTAGAGCTACAAACTACCAACTGATTGCAGGTCACTTGTACAAAATTGGTGCAAACAACATTTTTAGGAGATGTTTCATGGAACATGAACGTCCCATTATCTTAGTAGAAGCACATGAAGGAGTAGCTAGAGGAAATTATGTAGGGAAAGCCACGGTGCAAAAGATATTGCACGTAGGATTATGGTGGACAACATTTCACAAGGATGAAAAGGAGTATTGTCAGAATTGTGATGTATTTCAAAGGATTGGAAGTCCATCCAGGATGGATGAGATTCCATTAAGACCTCAAGTAACTTTGAAAGTGTTTGGCAAGTAGATTTTGTAGGACCAATTAATCCACCAGCCAGAAGATCAGGAGAAAGGTCTATCATTACAACGATGAAATATTTAACCAGATGGGTTGAAGCAACAATAGTAAAGGATTTCAGTACAGATACTATAGCACACTTCTTATTTGAACAAGCAGTCACAAGATTTGGATGCCCTGGAAATTTGATGAGTGATAAGGGGACTCATTTTATCAATAATACTATCTAGGAAAAAACTGAAGAATTTGAGATACATCATCAGAAGAGCACTCCTGGCCATCCCTAGGCTAATGGAACAATGAAGGCAATTAACAAGATATTGGAGAATTCCTTAACCAATATTTGTAATGTGACATGGATGATTGGGATTTGAAGATACCAATAATGTTATGGGCGTATAGAACTACATGAAAGAATATTATAGGGAATAAATCTTTCATATTAGTGTATGGATAGGAAGAAGTAGTTCCTCTAGATAATTTGATACTTAGTTTGTGCATTGAAACCATTAAAAACATGACAGAAAGAGGCGTAGTACAGGAAATATTGGCTCAACTCATGGAATTAGAAGAATATATAATTATAGTTGGTTTTCATCAAGAGGTACATAAATAAAAGAGAAAAGCATGGCATGATAAGAACATTAAGAAGAAGAACTTTAAAGAAGGATATCTAGTTCTTCTCTATGAGATTAAATATTTACAACACATAGGGAAGTTCAAGATGCATTGGATAGGGCCATATGAAATAAATTTTGTCATAGATGGAGGTGTTGTCCAGCTATAGGATTTAACAGGAAAGGAGATTCAAGGATTGGTGAATGTTAGTCGACTGAAAATATATAGGGATAGTCAACCTACTAACTCTCAGTAGTTGTAGTGTAGAGAATTATATTTGTACATATTGTATATAGTAGGAGTTAAAAGAAGAAAAAGGAAGAAAAAGAAAAAAATCATTAGTAGATGTCCAAGTGGTAGACAGATAGTTAGAGGATAAAGTGCACATCAGAATATAGTAAGTGGTATGATAGAACCTGAAGACACCACATGATAGAGAAAGGTTACAAGATAGAAAATGTAGCACAACGGGATGAAGAGCAGTCGGAAAAAGAAACATCATTGACCGACAAAGTAAGGTTCATTTATGACATAGTTTATAAAAGGGGAAAAGAATGAAAAAGTAAATACTTAATGTGATTTTGATAAAACATGGTGCAATTGTGTGAGAAGTTGTGAAGAGTCCAACCTAGATTTACAACAATTTTTACCCAAGGCTCTATAACAATGACACCACCAAAGTTCGAAGCACCCAGCCAGTTCGCAAGAAGGACAAGAAGCGCCACAGGAGAGCCGAAACTGGCAGAGGATGAGACAGGAGTGGTATGTGTGGATGATATCTCATCTCCATTAAGTGATTTATTTATTATGATTCTTGTCGAGGAGAAGAACTCGCAAGAAGAAGAAATGGAGGTAAACCAGGTAAAATAAGGTTGAAACCCTATCACATAAGGAAACCATAACATAGAATAAAATAGGAGTGACACACACACAGGGAGAAAAAAATGAAGAAGATGATGGGAAGTCAGAATCATATGAACCCAAGGTAGCACAAAAATTCAAGACAAAACAACCCCTATAGGTCGAGGATATGACAAATAAATAGGATAGTGATGCATATCAGGACAAAGAGGAATAAATACAGAATGAGACAGCAGGTCCATCAGAGAAGAAAAAAAAATCAACAGTAACAATAGAGTGCACACAAAAGAAGGTTTTGTTGTCATTCCCCAAATTCCATAATTAGTAATAGTTGTAGAAGACATGTTGGGGTTTGTACCCAAACTGAAGTATGTGGATCACGACATCACAAAGCTATCTAACTTTCATGATATTTCATAGGAAATTTATATGGAGAGAAAAGGGATAAGTTCATCAAGAGTTCCAATATTAGAACCCAAATAGTGGATAACAGGGTTGTACAATACAGGCATAATGAATTTGTTAGAAATCCATCACTTTGGAAGGGGTAAGGATGTCAATGCACGTGTGAAGAAACTATTGGCAAGAGTACATGGTGGATTTCTATGGATGGAGAGACCTATCCCAATTGACGCAGACCTAATTTCAAATATTACAGGGCTTCCAACAGATGAAGTGAAGAAAAAATAGTACTTAGATGACAAGACAAAGGAAAATACAATTGGAGAAGAAGTAAAATCCCAATTTGGCACTGACAGGGGAAGCAGAGGCATGGTTATCAAAAATATAAATGAACTAGCCACAATATTCGTGACAAAGATGATGGCTTGAAAGTTACTAAGAAAATATCGCAAAGAAGAGTCACCAACATGATTGGTGGAAGTATTCGTGCAGTGCACGAAGGGGAGAATACTCAGTTGGGCACCATACTTGTTGAATCTACTTTTAGAGGATTACAAAGATGCACATGATTATCAGATAGAGTTCCATTATCCTTGGATGCTCATTTTGATAGACTTAGTGGCATGGGAAGAACTAAAATAATCATCCTTCTGTGATAGGAGAGGAAAGTGTCACGTAGCAAGGTATACAACCTTGTTGAACAATGAATATCCTAAGCAGAGGAAAGCTAATACCAACATTTTTAGCATGTATCTTGATTAGATGCAAGAAAATATAGCAAACACATGGGGGATATAACCAGGAGTAGTGAAGGAGAATGAAGGGATAGAAAGTTTCAAAGCATATAGACAAAACATGTGGATACAAACAAGGAGATACCCCAAGAAGAAATGGTTGAGGATGCATTATTGTATCACAACAGAAGAAGTATAATGGGTGATAGGGGAATGAATGGATCAGTGGAAGGTACCAGTGGATGGCAAGAAAGGAACAAAGGGTAAGGAACAAGTAGAAACTAGACAATCAATTAGTCCAACAATGAATACTAGGAAAGCTTCAGAGCACACTCGGCCAACAAAAAGGAGGGAGTCATTAAAGAAGCAGAGGAAGAAGGAAAAAATACCTAGGGCCTCAATACTAGAAATTGAGTGTGTAGAAGGAAAAAATGGGGAAGATTAGAAAAATGATAACATCCCTGGCCAGGAGTTAGGAAGTGGAGACCCACCAGAGGAGAAGAACCACATGCAGATAGAGACAACACCAAAGAGAAGATCAATGAAAAATATAGGAGGACAATGCAATAAGATGAGGGTGCGCAAGGAGACCCCTGAACTTACAATAAATGAGGATGATACAGAGTTGGTGGCAAACAAAGTGCATGATCAAGGAGAATAATAATTATACATCATGGATTCACAAAGAGAAGAATTAATGAAAAATTTGTTGGAGGTTAAAGAATTTTTGGAAAGCTTATAGATCAATGTAGCATATAAAAAAGGCACAATGCACCAGGAGAAAACCCCTAAAGAAAAGGAGACAATACAAATAGAAATAATGGCAAGTGAGACTTTCCAAATTAACTAAGGTATGCTACAAATAGACAAGGAAACAACGCATAAACCCTTAAATGATATAGAGAAGTTCGATTTGGTGTTGTCCAAGATTCCAACCAAGGAATTATACAAGCTACATGTTAGTGTCACACATGAAGTTAAATAAAAGTCCAGGAAAGATGTGAAAAACTTAGAGACAACCATTGAGGTAAAGGAGATACTGGATATAGCCCTCAACCAAGTACAACTTGAGAGGGAAGAATAAAAACAAAGCGTGGAGAAAATGGAAAAAAGAAGGGATGATTTTAAGGATGGAAATTTATTTTAAAATGTAGAAACCTTGTCGAATCTTACTAATCCTTCATATGCCAACTATAAATTTTTTATGATATTTTTGTAAATATATTCAAATTTCTAAGGATTTTATATATTTTGTATAAAATTTTGGTGATTTTTAAGGTATAATAATTTTATCCTATAGAATTTTGGCGAATCATTTTAGAATAGTGAATCATTGTTTTGGAAAAACCCTGGAAAATTAGCCCATGAGAGAACTTTATCCCCTAAAATCATCCCTGGAAAAAGGCTTGAGGAATTCTTTAAAACTATCCCAAATAGCACACAAGTAAAGGAGTTCAACATAGATGAGAAGATCCAAAAGATAGCTCAGGCTATGGAAAGTTACAGATAGGAAATCATAGACCTGGCAAAGAAGGTGATCGCTAGTACTACACCAGATATCAAAGCAAAAAGGGAACAACAGGCTATAGAATACACATAAAACATTGAAGGGGAGATTAACAAAATAACAGAATTGTACAATAGTACAACACAGATGTGGATAGAATTGCAAGAAGATGAAAATATTAAAGAACTAGACCAAAACAGGGGCAACATAAACACTGTAGTACATGAATTGAAGAACAAACATAAAAATATGGCTATATAAGATAGGATGAATAGTGTGTAAGAGATGAAGAACTTGAAGGCATAGATAAAGTCAATCCAGATGAGAAGTAGTTAAGGTAGTCTCAGTTGGAGCCATTGTAGGAAGGATCAGAAACGATGATTACAGAGTTGGAAGCAGGAAAGGGAAAGATAGAGAAACTACACTTGGAGAGTGTAGAAGTGTTGAAGGAGTACATTACAACGTCGTTGGTAGAAAACATTGTAGAAAGGAGTACATTGGAAAAAATACAAGTACAAGAGTTGACAAGTAGATTTCATGCACTGAAGAAGTTAGTGTATAAGGAAAACACTCCCTGAGTCGCTCAGGATGAGCCACAGGTAAGTGTTGGGGGCTTGTTGGAGTAGGATATTTTTGGGAAATACACAACAATTTTGGAAGACAATTATATATGGGACCAGAATAGGAGTGCACACCAGAAAATGAGGAAAAAAAGTGTGCCAGAAGGTAGGGAAAGTAGCTCGGTGGGAAATAGAGAAAAGTAGTGCAAGGAAGAGGAAAGTCAAAGGAAGAAAGAAGGAAAATGTGATGAGGGAACGGTTGGATCATGGAACAGCCGCAGATGGGAGGTTGTAATGTGGAAAAACCTAATCCACTTAGGGTTAGAGTTTTGGTCATGATGTAATGGGTTTAACCCACTTTTTGTAGTATAAATAGGCATTGTAAGATATGAGGAGAGGTATCTTTGATCTTTGATCATGTTTTTGGTAGAAAGTTTTTGGTAGAAAGTTTTTGGACAAAGTGTTTTGGAGCTAAATACTGAGTTAGTTTTGGAGATAGAGTCATGAATTGTAACTGAGGGCCAGGTCGCAAGATATGGAGCTTGGTGAAACAATGGTTAGCCTCGCCATCACCAAACTTATTATGTAATGGACACAGTGCAATGACTTGATGAAGATGAATAAAGAAGCAGATATTTCCAGATCTTTGTGGACGTAGCCTAGGGGGGTGAACCACAGTGAAACATTGTTTCATTGTGTATAATGTTTCTTTTATATGATTTATGAATGAATGATTGAATCTATTAAAGTTAATTTGTAGTGTGCACTAGATTAGACATGTTATTTTATTTTAGAATGAATGTTTATGAGTGAATATGGTTATAAAATGGTAGATATGATGAATGTGGAAGTAGAATATGTTGGAAATATTGTCATTGATGGCAAAGGATGAGACAAAGGAAGAACAAGAGTTTTCATGTAAGAAAATCAGTGTATGGTTGAGTTTTGGATGGGTGCGTATGATTGCTGAAGAGGGTTGCCGACAGTCATCAGATCTACAGAAGCTGCGAGGGAGATAAGCCATCAGGAGATCGGAGTTCTCAAGGGTGTGAGAACCAGGACATTGAAAGTCTCGAAATCCTGACATAATCGGGACCGTCCATTTGGAAGGACGCGTGGCAATGATTGGGTGCCACCGAGAGAAGCTCAACAGGAGGCTTCATCGAAGAATCGGGAATCAGAGTTCTGCGAGTCCTGTGAACAATTGCATCAGACATCGCGAAATCGCGATACACGATTTCCCGATAAGGCAGATAGCGTGTGGGCCACCCTGGAGGATAGGTGGCAGGTCAAAGGCCGGGAGCCGTTGGAGGACCAGCGTATCGGGAATCGACAAATCGGTATTCCCGTGGATGAAGGATTGGGGAAATCCCTAGAGGAAACCCCGACGTGGAAACTGAACCGTCCATTCGGTGGGACGTGTGTCAGGAGTACGGAGGAAGTCGGGGATCGACATATCGCGGGTAAAAGGGGCGTATGCACATTGACATCGTAAACCCTGAAACCCCGATGAGAGGTATGGTGGAGGTCACGTGATAGCAGGTCACATGGACCATTGTGTAGCCGGAAGGGGCTAAAGCTTGGGAAAGGAGCAAATCGGGAATCGGGATTTGTAAGAGAAAAGAACAATGAACACCAAGAATGCCGAAAACCCAAAAGGCGCGCGTAGGTTTAATTCAAATTTTTATGTGGGACCCGATTTCCCCAGAGAAATAAATATGGACCCAGAGCAATAGGGATCGGGGGAGCGGTGAATGTTTTTGACCCATGGTCTTAAGAAGGGGTCGATGCCCTTTTCCAACTATGGATCGGCAGGCAAAGTAGAGCGGTAAGGATTGTGATTGGTGGCAGGGGTCCTTTTGCAGGTGTGGAGGCCAGTTTCTGACAGGAGAGACATCTACAGGTTGCTGCAGTCATTTGTGCAGGCTGCAGGGAAGGTTTGAGGAGGGAGGAACCTCATTGTGGTAGTTGGGTGGCAGATCTACATTGACAGAGAGTTCTCTACAGTGGGTTTAGCGACTAGGAGAGCAGAGGCATCATCTCCAGGTTTATTGTCTTGTTTAATGTGTGTTTTAGAGGCTTTTGCAGCTGTCTTACAGTCAGTAGATCTGTGTTTCCTTTAGAGATAATTGTTGTTGTTGTCATAGCCACTAGAAAATTCCGTATTGATGTGATTTTAGGATACAAGTCTTAATAAAATGCCAGAACTGTCTCTTCTAAAAGAAGATGATGGCCAGCGCATAGAACACATGTGAATCTAGGGTTGAAACTGCCTGATCCAGTGTGAAAATAGATGAAACGCGGTCAGCAGTGAGTCTGAGGGTTAAAACCTTCAGTAGAAGCATCCTACTAGTAGAAATTGGTGCTATCTTCAGGGGGTTGAAGCTCCCTTCCAGGAAAGGCTGGTAAATGAGAGAAGGTTGCAGCCTTCTGTAGGTAGAAGCCTATGTACTAGTATGAGTCTGCACTAGTACAATGTTGTAAAACGTTTTCTTAATAATAATTATTGAAGACAGAGACAACGACAGCGGTGGTTTTCTCCCGATTTGGGTTTCCACATTAAATCCTGGTGTTCATGTGTCTTACTCATGTGTGTTGGTTTATTTTGTTATTACTGCACTGAATTACTGCTTAATAAACATCTGATGAATGAAGAAATTCATAATAAGATGTCTGGATGCACTCTTGTTTTCTTAAGACTATACAATAGCTGGTCTCTACAAAGTAGCCTAAGGTTTTCAGTGAAAGAAAAGAGAAAATCAATTTATTGTTGAGAAATACTGATTCACCCCCCCCCCTCAGTATTTCTCAACAATTGGTATCAGAGCTAGGTCCTTCTGAAAAGTCTTAGCCGCTAGAAGGAAGATCAATCAAAATGAGCAATCAAGACGGATTAGCGTCTATCAGGCCTCCACTCTTCAATGGAAACAATTTAATCTTCTGGAAAACAAGGATGAGATATTATCTTCAGTCTCTGGGAGCAGATGTATGGGCTATTGTTGAAGGAGGATATCAATATCCATCTGCAGTACCA
>SNQJ01S0027583.1:54624-67167 GCA_010110895.2 Picea sitchensis
AAATGCACATTAAACACAATAATATAATTATTTATATTTATTATATATGCAACCTTTCACAGGGAAAGGTAGGGTTTGGGTATTCAATGACTTTGGCTCGTGGAATCTCATCACCCAAACACCCCGGAGCCATGGAGCTCCAAACTCCTAGATTTTCGAAGTCTACAAGAAGCTTAAAGAATTTAGTCACGGTTTATTCCCTATTCTCTTTGGTCTCAGGTCTTTCATGCTCTAGGGGATTTAACCAACATTTTCAGAATAATAAAATAATATTACTATTACCAATAATAATAATAATCATATGCATATAAACATATATACATATATTTCCATAGTTTTACTCAGTTTTGTTACCTAGACCATTTAAAGGAAAATTATTTTCTTTTACAAAAAAATAAGGAAAGGAAAATTATAGTTTTCCAAGCTTTGTAAAGAGATTAAATAAAAGTTTATATTCCAAGGAAATTTCTCCATCCTGGAAATTAAAATATAATTATAATCTCTCTCTTCTCGTGGTTAAACTAGTAAAACTTTATTTCCTTATTACTATGCTTTACTACTGTTACTAAATTTGAGGGAAATGGTCCTAATACAAAGATTTACCTCCACAGTAAATTCGGTGTTTCTACCAAGATTTACTTCCCACCAAAATTTAAGGGGATTCTTCCCAAATTTAAGAGATATAACACAATTTAAACATAAATGTTTATTTATGCCCCAAATGGAATTTTGAGAACTTTTGTATTTTATTTCATTTAGACCAATTTCATGTTTATGTCCTAATTATTTTTCCTCGATAATTATTTATAAGGACTTTTAATGTTTTCCCATATTTTGGATTATGCCTAAAATCTAGACATATCTGATATCTTCTAACTTTTATGGCAGGGGACTTGAGAACATACTAAAATGGAGCACTATTACATAGAAAAATCACTCTCTCTTCTTTCAGAGGTGTTATAGATGTTTTTAACTATTCATTCATCAGTTCTGAGCATGCATTAAACTGTACAGTACAGTCAACCACAACATCCACTCCCAAAATCCTCATTTTAGCACATGGATAGTCAAGAGAAAAGAAATTAAATCAGAAGAGATTTAACTAAGACATTCTCTTTATTCGGCTTAAATTTATCAAGTCACTTTTGTCAGAAATTAAACTTACATAGTTCTAGAACATAGCATAAAATTTTCTCTCATCTAAACACTACAAAGATCTAACCAAGTATACTTATCTAGAAACCATATAGTGATGCAACTGCTGAAAGGGGTGCCCTTTTCCACCCAACCGTAGGCACAACAACTCCTAGACGAATTTATCGTTGGCCACCCCCTAGCTAGATCATGATGTTCTCAGAGAGACTCTTCCTTTTGTTCAACAACAGCCAGGGACGGAAGCCACTCTCCTCCTCCCACATGAACTTGGTAGATTGGTTTTCTCTCCGAAAAGAAAAGGGGTCTACAATGAGTTCTTCCCCAGTCATTCATCTTCTCTGCAGCCATGTTTATCAACTTGGACTGAAATAACTTCCAGCAAATTATTGTACCCATAACAAATTCATTTTTTAGTTCTCTTCGGACCCAGAGAGTTGCACATGCTCTCCTCTTCAGAAAATAGTCACTAGACTCATTCCTCTAAATCCTCTCTACTCAGAAAATGGCTCACAGACTCAACAACTATCTTCCCTCTTCTCTACTCTCCATTTTTCCTTCTCTCTTGGCTTCTTCAGTAATATTTTCATGGGTCAAATCCCCCAATTTGTGGGTTAGTCCAGAATCCCCTAGATGGGTACTTTTCTACCCATGCTTTTGAGACAAGGTAGTTTTGGTACAACACCTATTCCTTTTCATAAATGTGGGAAGTTGATAGTTCATCTAGCTTCTCCCTCCATTAACCACAATTCTAGAAAAATGGGAAATCTGGATTTTTCTTGATTATTAAATTGGCAAGGGAAAATTTCCTCCTTGATTTCCTCTCATGCATAATGATCTATATTGGAAACCCCTTCAGAAGTTATGCAACACTTTCCTTTTTACATTAGTAGCATAAATATTTACACTACCCTTTTAGCAAAATATAGTTACATTTACAAGTTGGGGGAAACATGGGTATTACAATCCCCTCCCCCTTAAAGGAACATCATCCTCGGTGTTCTTTGTATCTCATCAACACCAATCATGTCTTCTTCTTTCAGCTGCTTCAACAGTGTTGTTCCAGACTCTTGGCCTTCCTCACATTCCTACAATGATTTCAAACAAGAAGCATACTAATCACAATTTCATGCAAAAGCATTTTATTGTTGTTTAAAACTCAAGATGAATATCCATATTAGCACAATACTTATATGTGCAATTTTATGGATCCACATCCATTTTTTTGTCTTACTAACTTGGCCAATTGATTTCTTGACATACCCATTGTGTGCATGATCTCAACCAATAGTTTACAAGGATTATTGAAGTCTCATATTCCTTTCAGTCACTCACCCTCTGGGCCTAATCTTAGGTGTCCCCTTCTATTTTATACAGTCCCTCAGGTGATCCATCTTTCCTTGCCATGATTTTCTCGCACAAGAATATTTTATATCTTTAATCGAGTCTTACAGTCAAGGTTTCCCTCTGACTTCATCTACCGAGGCGTCCCTCTATATTGTGTTACCAAAACAAAACATATTATATGGTGATCATGGCTTATCACAGGGTTCTCATGTCACAACAATAGCCTTCTCCATGCTTTCCATCTTGACATCCATCCTCTGTCCCTCCAGGACAGATCTTTCATCTCACTTGTATCAGTAACCCTGAGATGTTATCATCAATTCCAATTTATAATTTATTTCAAATATGTCACCCAGAGATTTCCAAATTCCACATTTTTATTTTCATATATGTTCCACACAGGAACCAGATTCACAAGTATGAGATATTTCTTCTCATAACAGTTTGGCTCAGCAAGCATTGGTCTTCGTTATAAGATTTACTTATGCTTCCATATCCAAGACCCTTCTTCTTGCAACTCCATCTTCACATAGCCAAACAAGTTCTTAGTTAGCATGCACATTATATATTCCAAGTTGTGCATACTAAAAGTTGAATAATTTTCATCTATTCAATGATACAACAAAAAATAAAAATATCATTCTTTACGCATGAAAAATTTCAGCATACCAAATTTTCCAAATGAAATTCAAATATTAAATGACTTTAATCAACGTGCCAATATTCATGGCCACATTCATACCCAATGCATCCTTTCATTTATTTCAAGTTTTCCACACTTTATGACAAGCACTTGTCCATGGTGTGTTGGAGCTCAACCAACCTCCTCACCATATAGCTCATTTATTCTCATTCATTGTTATAGCAGGACGATGCTTCTTGCTATGAGTTGATCATGTCCTCAATTTAACATATTCTAATATGAAACCCAAGTTTCATATGGTTGCATCTAAACACTTTTCTCCTTACTGATATCGAGTGGTGAAAATACTCATCACCACCCACTTCCTTTATTTAACACCCTTACAATTCAGGTAGAGTATTGGAAGGTCCTTCTTCCTTAATGGGCAATCTATTGTTTTCCATCTTATGCAAGCATGATTTTCCTAAATGCATTCAATTCAGTGTGTTTCCTATGAGTACTTTTGTTCCCAATCACCCTTGATTGGTAAATGTACCCATGACATGATTAATGAATTTTCTTGCAAAGATTCTTAATGATCCCTGACTAGCATAGATTTCCTCTCTCTGTTATTTAGATTCTTCTTTCCTAAATCCTACCCTAGTTGGGTAGCAATGGAATACAATACCATTCAAAATTATTTTCATATCAGTAAGAAATTAAAATACTTTAGAGGAGATTCTTACCAAATCCATTCATACCTTATGGCACGTAGGCATGAACATTTTTATACTTGTTTTGGCTGCCAGCACCCTTTTTCTGATTTTTACCTCATCAGTAGTGCCCCATGGGGCTCCCAAAGTCCCTTCAAAAAAATTTCAACAACAGTCTTCTTTCATTTATCCTTTACCAGAGGTTATCTACCATTTTCATCTATCATTTCCCAATCACTCCAAACATTTCCTACATAAAACATGCATTATCACATTCCAAATCATTTCAGCCATCATGTTAACTGAAATATATGTATCTAAATTAGTAAAGAATTTTTAGATATGCCCCAAAATAACTTTATGCACTATATCACATTACCCTCGATGTTTTCATGAGTGCAAACATAATCAAGTCTCTAGTTTTCTCTACACTCATGCATTTATCACCATTATCATGATAAAACACTCACACACCACAACATATCATCTTATCATCCTAGAGAAACACAATCCACAACAAGAAAAAGGATTTAAGGGACTCTTTGCTCTTTCCAACTCCTTCTACATGGTTTATACTTTTTATCTTAACCGAACTATTCCCAAGGCCCCACCACCTTTACACATTCATGGATTTAACCAAATTTGTACTTGTTTGTTCATTTTTCTTTCACCATTTGTACTTGTTCCCACGACTGTTCTTTTAAGGATTACAAACATGTTAAGGAATTCAAATTTTTAAAGTGAGAAACATATTTCTGCAATCTACTCCCTGTTGGGATATTTCTGCTCTTTTCCTTGAGTAGTCTTGGTTAGGTTCACCTTAAGCATCTTGGATAATTCAGTAGGCTACAAAAGTAATATTTTTGTTCACAATGAATTATGAACGTGTGAATTATGCACACTACTATTTAGTTATCAGAATGTTCAGTATTCAATTTGTTATTCTTTCATTCATGCATTATGTTTTAGAATGTAATATGGGATTCTTATATAGATAGGATTACATCCGACTACCCAATTCTCAACAGTCATTAAGGTTTTGACTATGTTCATCTGACAGAGTATTTACATAGTTCCTCCATAGGGAACTCCTTCAACATGCAACTCTTTTGTTGCACACCCATCGCTATTTGGAGTGGCCTTAGCTTCATTATTTCATAGGTTTACTCAACATTCCATAAGGAATATAATCATGCATATTTAGTATGCATCCATATTGTTCATCCACACATATTCATTGTTATGTTAAATGACATTCAAATGCACTTAACCACATGAAATCCTCATAGGAATAATCATGTCGCCTTTTATCATCACAACATGGCCTCCCTGCTCATTTATTCTTTCAACAATTTATTCTAGATTTTCCCAAGGAAATGGGACACATCCTCCTGAAGCTATTATTTCGTCGATATTATCAGACCCTCCAACATAGGGTTAACCATGCATCCATGGCATTGCTCAGATATGGTAAGTACACATATTTCCTCACGATCTACTTGATCAGGCAATCATATTATACTTTTAAGCATGTATACATATATTTGTATATGTGTAGGTGCATCAATTGCACCTTTTTACCTCATTCATTCACATTGATATTTGATTTTTAATATTAGTGTTATTTAGTGAGAGATTACAGTCAATCATATGACTAGTCTCACAACCATAATTTATATTGATGTTTCCCTCTCTACATGGAAACAATCGGCAAGGGCCACTTTTCCCCTTTCTATTGTAAAAACATTCCATAAATCAGAATCAGATGGGTAGTTATTGTATTACCCAAGGTAGTGAGATAACCACTTCTAGTCTCTTCTTCATGCTTCAATTCATTCTTGGTCAACAAATCTCTACAAGGGAATCTTTTCCTAAACTCCCTCTTATTGCTATATGAGTATACCAAGCCATATCTATATGGATACCATCCACCTCTGGATGTCAACATGATCCATTGGTCATATAAAGGTGTTCAAACACCTCCTTAATTAGACCTTGCATCGGTCTCTCATTAATCCTTACAGTCCTATATTAGTAAAGTAATAGGACACAACATTACCAACATTTCATTCTTGTTGTTAACTCTTGTTGACATAAGGTCATTCTCATTTAAAATATCCATCAATAAACCATACCTTACAACCTGCCATAAGTTATAATATTCCTAATTTGCATGTTTAATATTTTTCCATATGCATTCTAGCATATGCTTGTGCACCAACCATTTTACCTATGCATGTAGTGAAAACATATTCCACTTTCTTACCTATTGCATAGGCACACACTTAATTTATTAGGGATATACACTCCCTTATCACATCCATGAGCTACTAAACGTGCTCATGTCACTTTACTTCTTTCATGAAGGTTATTCTCATCCCATAGGGCTCATTTTTACTTTGATAAAGGAGTCATCCCAATAGCAGGTTTCAATTAAGACGTACAATTAAGTTGACTTCAAATATTTCCATAAGGCTTCTATACATGGGAAAATATACTCACGAGGCCTAATCTCTTATTTCAGCAACAATTGTGATTACCAAAGGCTTCATAAGCCCACATTTGTAGGCAACCTTGCAACCTATATGATGCAGCCCCCCTACTTCCCCGTAGGGTTGCGCAACCTCCCAATCTTGGATCTTCGATTCTTGAGTCGAGTGACTCTCTAAAACCTTGATGGTTTCCTTCTATGACTATACATAGAACCCTTCAGCTTCTTGTGGTAGGTTTAATGCCACTTTCAACCTTCCCTTTCACTCTCCTGTGAAATCTCATAGTGTCGGGCATTAGCTCCTTTTTCCTGATAAGCCCTCTTGATGTGAMCTTGGCGATGACCATGCGATTGTGGACAAGGATACAAGTGGTTTGAAGTCAAACTAATTTTGGGACCRTAATGCTCCTCCAATCTCCATGTGTCCTCCTCATGAAACCATGGTTTGGATTGCGGCCCTCCCTCAATATTTTAAACTCCGCACTAGTCTTGTCCSCACAATGCTATGGGATCGTCAATCTCGTGATCTTGATGATACTGTCTGAATCGACGGTTCAAACCTGGGCCTTTCAAATCTACAGACCATATCTTCTCCCTTGAAATCAACAGGTGTGATATCTTCGCAGTTCAGGACTTTGGGTTTTTGAAATCTCAAACCCAGTTCTCTTTCGTACTTCGACCTTCTGAAACTGRCAATCTATAAAMATCTATCATGTCAACCAATGGTGTTGATAACTTCAGAACTCTGGGCTCCGGAGTTCTCAAACCTCAACTCTTTCCTTCTTTGGATTCTATCTGAAGTCTCTAATCCACTGACGCGTGACCTCCTAAGATCAATGACTGCGATCACTTCGCGTCTCCAGACTTCAGACTTTTCAACTCTCAACTTTTCTCTCCCCATGAAGTATGCATATTTCTTCAGTGTTTCCTCTTGATATAACGATCGAGGATTACTTCAGGACTTTACCCGAAGTGCATGGATCTATTCCATGTCTCTCCTAGATACAATGACTCTGAATCACTTCGGTTCTTTGGGGTTCGACAATCTCAGTTATTAACTGAAACTCCAAAACAACTTTACCCGAAGCTCGTGATCTACTGCCAAGTGGCCACTTATGGATCGACGACTCTTGAGTCTTCTGCTCTTCGATCTTTGGGTGTTTCAACACTTCAACCTCCGCCTTCCTCTAGATATTTTGACCTGTCGACATGTATCCTCCTGGATCTAACGATCCATATATGCTCTGGCTCTATGGCTCTCTGTGCTTTAGGTGTTTCAAGTTTCAAACTTTCCTCCTTTCGGACTCATGGTTTCTGATGGATCTGACCCACTTTGGCGATCCGACACTTCAAATATTTCCCAAACAATTTGACGGCTCAGATTTGTTCCTACGATCAGATGACTGCAATTCCACTTCGGGTTTCTGGCTCTTCGGGCTTCGAAAATCTCAGTTCTCAACTCTGGTGAGGTTTCCCTCTCCTATGTGTGTGAAGTGTTAAGGATTGTGCACCTTACCCTGATCATATGGTTGTTGATCCGTTACACTATGATCCAACGACCACTGTCTCTCCTCTCTCCTGAGCTTGTGATTCCTCTGTAACTTAGAATATTTTCCAAGTGTTCAAAGGCTTCAAAAATTTGCAACTCCTACGAGTCCAACTCTTGGATATTGTTAACACTTATGAAAAGTGTTATCCCTTCTGAGATTTATCCTTAAAAGGATTTTGATTTCCCATGCACACCTTGCGTTATCAGGATTTCGTTAACTCATTTTGAAGGATTTCTTGAAAATAAATTCTTCTCGCCCACTCGGCGTTCTCTGTTCTAGGTTCTTCAACGCTTGGTCGCTTCTCAATGCTGTGCACACCTTTCACCTGGTCTAAGTTTACTTTGTTCTCTCTGAAATTCTGTGAGTGACTCTGAGACTCAGTCGATGCACTCCTTGCATTCAAGATGCACACCTTACATACAAGTGTCAAAAGAGAAACAATTGAAACTCATCCAGTTTCATCATGAACTCATACAATCAATCTCTTGAACAATCATACATGAACAAACTGAAATAAATCACATACACAGAATATAGCATTCATTCATCCATACAACAAATGAACACAGTTCAAGGATTTTGGACAATGTTTTGTATTCTATTCATTCATGGAAAAAAATTACATATTGTTTCTTCTACTCTACTTTGTTCTACTGATCCCTCTCATCTCTTACAATGCTCATACATTATACTCTATTTGTTCTCTTACAATGCAACAATGAAAAAACTATCTAAGGACTGGCTCCACGAGCTCTTGTCGTCCTGTCTATAACCTATCCTATCAAACTCTTAGTAGTTACCTAATTTTTCCTATTACAATAACTAACAGTTATTGCCAAATAAGACTCAACACTCTATATCTGCAACCCCTTACAGTCCTTCACGACTTTACAAACAAGACATATTTAAAAATGATTCTTTCAAAAATATATCAACAACTCGATTTAATTCTGAGTTAATTTCTGATGTGAACTCTGTCATGCTAAGATGTCGCTCCTTTTATTCCACGCTTGCATTGTTTAATTCTGAGTTAATTTCTGATGTGAACTATGTCATGTTGAGATGCCTTTCCTTTGCTTCCATGCTTGCATTTTGACTTTGAAGGCGATGCTCCTACATCATACTCCTCTAGTTAAAAAATTCATGGAACCCTGTCCATGAGCTCCTATATTGTTTTTCCATGCTTCAAAATATCAGGTTCTCTGACCCAACTTGCATCTTCCATTGGATTATCTTTCCACTTCACTAAATATTCAGGATATGTCTTCCTCTTGTTCTTCTTTCCATCTCTTTGTTCAATTATTTTCTCCATCTGAGGTTTTTCTAGTGTGGGCAATTGTTCTTCAGAACTAAACTTCTTTCTGATCATCTGATTCTCTTGCTTCATCTCTCCTATAAGGATACAGGTCTGCAACATTGAATATTGGTGATATCCCAACATTTTCTGGAAACTCAATTTCATAAGCATTGCCTGCGAATTTTCTGAGAATCTTGCATGGTCCTTTCTTCTTCATATTCAACTTGTTATATGCTCCCCTTGGAAACCTTTCTTTTCTCAAATGAGCTAAAACTTCATATCCAACTTTGAATTGAACTTCTCTCCTCCTTTGATCAAACCTACTCTTATATTTCTGGTTGTTGTTCGGTATCTTTTCTCTGACTCTGTCATGGAGTTTCAACATCTCTGCTGCAAAATCCTTCGCTCCATCACTTTTGAACTCATCTTGATTCAGATCTCTCAACTCTATAATCCATCTTGGTTGTATACCATACACAATTTCAAATGGACTTTTCCATGTGCTCCTCTTCACTGAATTGTTGAATGCAAATTCTGCTTGTGCCAAAATCTGATCCCATTGACAACCTTGCTTAGTGACTAAACTTCTTAACAAGTTTCCCAGAATCTTGTTTACTACTTCAGTCTTTCCATCTATCTGAGGGTGATATGTTGAACTAAAGGACAAGTTCATCCCTAGCCTTTTCCATAGAGTCCTCCAAAAGTGTCCTAAAAATTTGGTGTCCCTCAAATTTGGTGTCCCTGTCTGAGACTATGCTCCTCGACAATCCATGTAGTCTCACTACTTCTCTGAAAAACAAATTGGCTATGTGTGTAACATTGTTTGTCTTCTGGCATGGTATGAAATGTGCCATTTTTAAAAATCTGTCCAGCACAAAAAATATGGAATCGCTCCCTTTTTAAGTTCTAGGTAATCCCAAAACAAAATCCATACTGATTGCATCCCACGACCTTTCTAGAATTGGTAATGGTCGATACAAACTAGTGTTATGTTGTCTTCCTTTTGCATATTGACAAATTCTTCATTTGTTCACAAACTGTTTCACCTCTACTCTCATGCTCGGCCAATAATACGAGTTACTCAGTTGTGCAAATGTCTTATCCTGACCAAAATGTCCAACTAAACCTCTGTTGTATTTCTCCTTCATCAAATTATCTCTCATTGAGAATTTCGGTATGCACAATTGGATCCCCTTGAACAATAATCCATCCTGGATCAAATATTCAGTCCATAGGCTTTTGTCTCCCAATAAAGGATTCTTGCATGCCTCATAAGCTTCCTTAAAATCCGTGTCTTCTTTATACATCTCCTTGAGGTGTTCAAACCCTAAGGTCTCCACTTGGAATTCCTGTACAATCAAACTCCTCCTGCTCAAAGCATTTGCAACTTTGTTAGCAGTTCCAACAATATGTTTAATAACAAAATTAAAATTATGCATAAATTCTACCCATTTATCATGTTTCTGATTCAACTTTTATTGCCTAGTAATAAACTGCAAAGCTTGGTTATCACTATACAAGACAAATTATTTGGGAATTAGATAGCGTCTCCACTTCTTCAAAGCTTGAATCACTACATAAAATTCTTTTTCATATGTGGAATAATTCTTCTTGGCGTCATTCAACTTCTCACTGAAATAAGCAATTGGCCTATTATCTTGACTCAAGACTGCTCCAATGGCTAATCCACTCACATCACATCTCACCTGTAATGTTTTTCCAAAATCTGGCAAGACCAGAATTGGTTGTTCTGTGATATTCTCCTTCAACACTTTGAAACCCTTTCAGCTTCCTATGTCCAACTAAAGGACTTGTGCTTCTTCTTCATAGTGTCCAACATTGGTGCACATATACCACTGAAATTTTTGATAAACTTTCTATAAAATCTTGCTAACCCATGAAAACTTATTACCTCAAATATGTTGCTTGGCGATGGCCATTCTTTGATTGCTCTCACCTTTTATGGATCCATATTCAATTCATTTGAAGAGATCAAAAAACCCAAATATATGAGTTCCTTCTTCATAAAAGAACTTTTCTTTAGATTTATCAAAAACTTCTCTTGCTGCAACTTTTCTATCACTGATGTCAAATGTATTAAGTGTTATCCCTTTGTCTTACTGAAGATTAGTATGTCATCCAGATATACTATGACAAATTTCCCTATGAAGTATTTCAACACTTCATTCATCAATCTCATAAATTTGCTTGGTGCATTTGTCAACCCCAACAGCATGACCATCCATTCAAACAATCCTTCATTTGTCTTGAATGTTGTTTTCCATTCATCTCCCTCTCTCATTCTGATTTGATTATATCCACTTTTCAAGTATATCTTGGAAAAATAGCTTGCTCCACTCAAACAATCCATCAAATCATCCATCCTCGGTAAAGGAAATATGTACCTAATGGTTATCTTATTGATGGCTTGGGAATCTGTACACATTATCCATCCTCCATATTTATTTGGACTTAACACAGTTGGTACTACGCATGGTCTTAGGATTTCCCTAACTAAACCTTTATCCAACAACTATTGGACTCGAATTTTGACTTCCTCATTCTCTGTAGGTGTCAACCTATAAGCTGCTTTGTTTGGTAAACTAGCTCCTAGAATAAGGTCAATGATGGATTATACTCCTGATGGGTGGCAATGAGTGAGGTAACTCATCCACTACTATGTCAGCAAAGTTTTCTAATAGTTCTTGGATTTCTTCAGGAAAATATTCCACAGAAGTATTCATAAGGATAACTCTAGGCTTCCTCACTACAACAAACTGCATTTATTTTTCCTTCTTTACTTCTTTCAAGAGTTCCTTCTCACTCATGAGAAGTGTACTTGAACTAGATTCCCTTTTTTTCTCTTTGTCTTCTATTGGTAACAATATATGTGTCCTACAATTATTTTCTAGGGTACATGTATTCTTTCTTCCATAATGAATAACTTTTCTATCAAATTACCATGGTCTCCCCAATAAAATATGACAGACATCCATAGGAATTACATCACATAATATTGCATCTCTGTAACCTCCTATTTGAAATTCAACTTGGCATTGTTGACTTACCATTACTTGATGTCCTTTCTGCAACCATGATACCTTGTATGGGTTTTGATCTGGAGTTGTCTTCAACTCCAGCTTCTCCATCATCTCTATGGATAGTAAATTTTCAGTGCTCCCACTGTCTATGATCACCTTGCAAACTCTGTCTTTCGACTTGCAAGAAGTTCCGAATAGAATTGTTCATTGAACTGGTTCCTCTAGTTCCTTCTTTGGTTTAAGAAGAATCTTCCTCATCATGAGGTTATTTCCTCCTTCTGTCGCTTATTCTTCCACATGTTTTTGTGCTTCAGCAACGTGTGCTTCACT
>SNQJ01S0027583.1:77593-88051 GCA_010110895.2 Picea sitchensis
TCGGAGATTTAGGAAGACAGTGAATCACAGCATCACATCGGCCGATTTCCCGAGAGGGAAATCCCCGATGGGGAGGAAGCGTTGACCTTTGACCATCGGGGTTTGGGGTTTCGAGCTACACGAGAACCGTGCCCACGAGTTTCGTGTTATTGCGAAACCCGATTTCCCGAGAAGACTGTCGACGATTTTAGAGTGTCCTGTGGGGTGACTAAAGGTCCCGATACGGGATCTGAGGAGCATTGTAGCTCTTCGGGCTTGATTCGAAGAAGGTCCTGGAGGAAGCGGGTTTCCTAGGAGGGGTGACTTACGTCAAGTGGTATCAGAGCCAGAAATTCTCGTTTGTATATTTCAGGTGGGAAGGAGTAGAGCAGAAGAAAGCACCCTGATACACATCAAGTGGTATCGAAGAGGGAACTTTGTTTGTATACTTCAAGAAGAGAGGAGAAGGCAGAAGGAAGAAGACAGAGAACTGGAGGACTCTGTGAGGACTTGCTTGCAGGTAGGCAACAGTCCATAGACAGTCTGCAGGACTGCAAAGATGTATCTGGTTGAACTCATGATGAGGAGTGATAGCAGCAGATCTGCCACGAAGGCAGATAGAGGTAGCAGGATGGCTACTGAAGGCCACAGGAAGAAAAGCAAGGCAGAAAATCTTGTAGAGATGGATAGAGAGCTCACTAACATCAGAGCAGAGATAGAGAAGCTTGAACTGCAAATGCGGCAGAATGAAGAATTGGTTGAGGTATGTGAACCTGAGACTGGAAAAGGTCTTGATGATGATGATGATGATTGGGATGAATTGGGATCGACTGATGATCTCAAGCACTGTCGGTTGGGCAGAAAAGAAGAAATTTTGGTTTCCCAAGAGGACAACAGATTGAGATCAGTTGAGGGTCTCAAAGACTGTCATGAGGACAGTCAAGGAATTTCAAATTGCCAGTTGGGAAAGAAAACAGAAATGAGATCGGTTGAAGATATCATGGATTGTCAGGAGGACAATGAGGAAACTTTGCATTGCCATCTGGGCAATGAAAGGAGATCAAATGAATATCTCGAAGACTTCCAGGAGGGCATTGAAAGTATCGAAGACTACCAGGAGGGCAGCGGAATCCTGTTACACTGCCAGGTGGGCAGAAGTGAAATTGTGGGACTGTCTGAAAGTCTCATGGACTTAGAGGAGAGTCAAGTTCAGCGATGGGTGCTGATGCAGGTGGGATCGATGGATCTCAAAATCTTCCAGGAAGGCAACGAAAGAATCCCACTTTGCAGGGATGAACTAGTGAATCAGATTCATCCAGAGGAGCTGACCGAGCAGATGAGCTCGCAAGGGGATCAACAGGTGCAGCTGACCACAGAAGATTTGAGGAGCCCTGTGAAGATTGGGGGAATGTACATATTCTTGCCATCTGCCCAGGAAGAGGCAGAAATTTCTATTGCAGATGATGCGGATGCAGCAGCAGAACAGTCGGCAAAGACAGTCAAGGATGAATTGGAGCAGACTTTGAAAGTTGCCCAAGAAGGTGAAGAAAACGATTGTTCTAAGGAACAACTCAACAATTTCAACCAGGTAGTTGAACAGAGGAGCATTGTAGCAATGGGGCTGACAGCAAAAGCTCAAGCAGGAGCAAAAGAGGAAGATGAGAATTCTGAGGAATGGCTTGACATTTTCAGCACTGAAGCTGAAAACAATGCAACATAGGAGGTTGCAGGAACAAAAGAAGAAGACACAGACAACATATGTTTGGTTGATCTGTGGGAACAGATGGAAGCCCTGGAGGAAAGGGTAAAAGTGCAGGGCGTGCACATCCAACAGATGAAGACATGGGAGATCGTGATGATCTTCCCAATGGCCAAAATCTTTTGCAGCTGAGGAGACTGCAACAGCAAAACCAGCCACTGGAACAGTTGGATGAGGTAATCATGGAGATCAGTAGGCTGATGTTAGAGTCAGCAGATACTGTCAGCAAGGAGAGGCTGAACAGGCAGAAGGAAGCAGCAGCAGCACAGCGGAAGCAGCAACAGCAGTAGGATGGAGCAAATGGACAGCTCCACACATTTTTTTGGGATCCAGGGGGATTTCCAATAGATGACAGAGGAAGCTCATGAGCAGGAGCTCATGATTTTTGCAGCTGTGGAGTATGATGCAGGAGCATCTCTCCATGAAGCCAACCAACCAGCTATCCACGTCAGCGTGCATGCATTCATATGCAAAAAAGGAGGCGCAACCTCATTTGTATTTGTATTGAATGTAATTTAATGTGCTTAGGCTGTTGAGCCAGGGAAGCCATGCCTTTGCGTAGGCATTAGATAGGATCGGCCTTTAATGTAGATTGGCTGAGATCTAGGTCCGATAGCGGACTAGACATCTCATTGATTGTAATTGAATAGAGTAGGTGAAATCCTGGAGGGAAGCGCTCGATTGAGCCCCTCGTTGTAAAAAGCGATATTCAGATCTCATTTTGAGTTAGTATGCATAGAGAGTAGACGGAGAGAGCCGAGGAGAGCTCAGGAAACACCTTGTACAAATACAGGCATTTGCCAATTATTAATATATGAATAGAGAGCAGTTTTTCCTGCATGATATTTTGTTTATGTGTGTGTCTGTGAGTGTTTTCCTTTATGCTGTAATTGTATGCTGTTATTATGCAATTGCAGGGAGTTGGTTTGATTTTAGGTTTGGGAAGTCTTTGAGGCTTCACACCAGGAGGGTGTGACAGAACGTTGAGGTTCTGTTGGCCGTGCACAGAGGTTGCACTTTTGATCTTTGAGGAGTCAGACAGAGACGTGCTGAGGCACAGGACTGGAATCAAAAACTCAGGAAAAGAAAAACCTTTGAGGTTACTGAACACCTCAAGAGGTAGGCTATGAGAGAAGGAAGAGAACCAGTTTCAATTGTTTCTCTGTTTGAGCGAGAGAGTCCTACATAGCGTGCAGTTGAATTCATCTGCATCGAGTGCATTGATGAGGCTCAACAGTTAAACCCTTAGTCACATTCACCCAGAAGTTGAATTGGGTGGTAGAGTCATGCAGGAGAAGTGCAGACTGAAACGTGAAATTTCAGCGGCTAGTCTGAGAAAAAGGGAGGAATAGACTGCTATTGCCAGAAGCGCACAGAGTCTGAAAGACCCAACATTTCGAAAGTTGTTGAGGTCGAGCACAAGAGTGTGTGCAGAGTCCCTGAAGGAGTGAGTTGAAAAAGCTCAGGAGGGATAGTTCCTTCATAAATACCGTGGGAACAGACCCGGGAGAGGCTTGAGCAGGAAGAAGCTTCGAAGCGGAAGAAATCTCCAAGGAGGAGAATCGACGGACAGGATTCATGGAGGAGAATCGCGAGATCCCGTTGACCATCAGATCTCAGTGAAGTTGAGAGGGGTTTAAACCTTGGCGCAGGAGGAACCTAAGCCCATCGAAATTCGGGCTTCGGTGTTTGTGGAGGTGAGATTTTCATACCCGTTGAAATCACGAATAGCGATTTCCCGATATAACCGGAGCCGTTGATTCCACGGGACAGGTGGCGTGAGATCCCGAGAGATCGGGGTTCGGCATTCGGGACTTTATATTGCAAAGAAATTGGGAACGGAGAAATCGCGATTCCGCGACTCCCGATAGAGTGGAGAGAGGGGGTGACGTGGCGAGGAGGTAGCACACGTGCACATTGGAATTTGGGATTCGGGGTTCGGAGATTTAGGAAGACAGTGAATCGCGGCATCACATCGACCGATTTCCCGAGAGGGAAATCCCCGACGGGGAGAAAGCGTTGACCTTTGACCATCGGGGTTCGGGGTTTCGAGCTACACGAGAACCGTGCCCACGAATTTCGTGTTATTGCGAAACCCAATTTCCCGAGAAGATTGTCGGCGATTTTAGAGTGTCCTGTGGGGTGACTAAAGGTCCCGATACGGGATCTGAGGAGCATTGTAGCTCTTCGAGCCTGAGTCGAAGAAGGTCCTGGAGGAAGCGAGTTGCCTAGGAGGGGTGACTTACATCAAATCTTCACCACTGAAATATTAAAACTGCCTTCTACTTATTCTTCAATCCTGAAACACTGTTAGGAAAGATGTTCTTTGTGTTCATGGTTGCAACCTGCACGATCAAGGATTTGGACAACTGGCTGTGGGTTTGGGAATATAGAAGGATCAGTGATAGAGGCCAAGGAGATGAGTGCTCAAACACAAAGGGGAATACAAAAATGACTTTGCCGACTGAAGGGGAAAAATTAAGACTTGGTTTGTGAAAAGGATAGAGACGGGGAAATATTACAGACTTAGGTAGAAACCACAAACCCACGGGACTCTGAAAAGTTCATGTGATAACAATTTCCATACTTTTACTCATTTTTGTTACCTAGACGATTTGAAGGAAAATTGTTTTCTTTTACAGAAAAATAAGGAAAGGAAAAATATAGTTTTCCAGGCTCTATAAAAAGATTAAATAAAATTTTATATTCCAAGGAAATTTATCCATCCTGGAAATTAAAGTATAATTACAATTTCTCCCTTCTCATGGGTAAATGAGTAAAAAAAAAAATTCTTATTATTGTGCTTTACTACTCTTAGTAAATTTGAGGGAAATGGTCCTAATACAAATATTTACCTCAACAGTAAATTCCGTGTTTCTACAAGGATTTACTACCCACCAAAATTTAAGGGGATTCTTCCCAAATTTAGGAGATTTAACACAATTTAAACAAAAATGTTTATTTATGCCCCAAATGGAATTTTGAGAACTTTTGTATTTTATTTCAATTAGACCAATTTCATGTTTATGTCCTAATTATTTTTCCTCAATAATTATTTATAAGGACTTTTAATGTTTTCCCATATTTGGGATTATTCCTAAAGTCCACACAAATCTGATATCTTCTAACTTTTTTGGCAGGGGATTTGAGAGCATACTAAAATGGAGCAATATTACATAAAAAAATCACTCTCTCTTCTTCCAAAGGTGTTATAGATGTTTTTAATTATTTTTTCATCAGTTCACAACATGCATTAAACTATATATCACAGTCAACCACAACATCCACTCCTAGAATCCTCACTTTAGCACACATATAGTCAAGATATTATAAATTAAATCAGAAGAGCATCAACTAAGACATTCTCTTTATTTTGCCTAAATTTATCAAGTCACTTTTGTCAGAAATTAAACTTACACAGTTCTAGAACATAGTATAAAATAATATTTGATCTAAACACTATAGATATCTAACTAAGTATACTTATATAGAAACTAGATGGTGATGCAATTGCTGAAAGGGGTGCCCTTTTCCACCCAACCGTAGGATCAAAAAATCCTAGACGGATTTTTCCTTGGCCACCCCCTAGCTAGATCATGATGCTCTGAGAGAGACTCTTCCTTTTTTTCAGTAGTAGCCAGGGACAAGGGCCACTCTCCTCCTCCCATGGGAACTTGGCAGATCAGTTTTCTCTCCACCAAGCAAGGGGGTCTACAATCAGTGCTTCCTCAACAACTCATCTTCTTTTCAACCCCATTTATCATCTTGGACTGAAAACACTTCCAACAAATTCTTATACCCATAAAAAATTCGTTTATAAGTTATCTTCAGAACCAGAGAGTTACACATGCTCTCCTCTTCAGAAAGCAATCACCGAACTCATTCCTCGACATCCTCTCTACTCATAAAATGGATCACAGACTCAACCAACTATCTCCCCTCTTCTCTTATCTCCATTTTTCCTTGTCCCTTGGCTTCTTTAGTAATATTTTTGTGGGTCAAATCCCCCAATTCATGGGTCAGTCCAGAATCCCCTAGATGGGTAATTTTCTTCCCATGCTTCTGAGACAAGGTAGTTTTGGTACAACACCCATTCCTTTCCATAAATGTGGGAAGTTGATAGTTCATCTACCTACTCCCTCCATTAACCACAATTCTAGAAAAATGGGCAATCTGTATTTTTCTTGATTATTGAATTGGCAAGGAAACATTTCCTCCTTGATTTCCTCTCATGCATCATGATCTACCTTGTCAACCCCTTCAACAGTTATGAAACACTTTCCTTTTTACATTAGTATCAGAAATATTTACACTTCCATTTTAGAAAAATATAGTTACATTTACAAGTTGGGGGAAACAGGGGTATTACAATGAACAACTGCAAATAATCATATTTCATCTGCTCTAGTGCCTCTTTGACGATGCAAAATTGGGTACTAGTGACTTCATCTGCAATGTCCCTTTTCCTCTCCTCCATATAGGTTTTCCACATAAGGTCTTCAATAAACTTATGAGAACCATCTTCCCTCACCAATAATTGTACAATTGTCTCCTCCTTTACCAATAATCGGTCCTCCAAATCTTGCAATACTAAGATACTAAGGCCCTTTATTCAATTTCATCATCATGTTGAGGTACAATAATTTCCTCTTCATCATATGCATCATATGGTGTTGAATCCTCATCATGTGTAGGTGTTGTCACACTTGATATACCCTCATCATAAGCATCATAAATAGTGAAAGATGTTGGGTCCTTAACATCAGCTGATTGGAACATATAGTCATCCTCATGTTTCATTTATTCATGAGAGATATACCAATCCATCACACTAGTGTCATGAGTCTCATCATTTAATTGTGATGATGTCTCATAGGCTATTGTTTGGTATTCCTCTATGCACACATCATATACATGGATAGAATAACATGATTCCCCTTGTCATTCTGCCAAAACCCCATCATGAGTTGAGTTTTGGGCTTCATCAACCTTTCTATATTTGGGCCTTTTTCCCTTCTTCTCATCTAGTAAGAATATCTCCTCCCTTTCCCTTACCATATTCTCCTGAGTTCCCTTTATGTCCTGCATAACTTCTATCATCCCCTTGTCCATGTTAATTTTTACCTCTAGTTCTTTTATAAACCATGCAATTACAGGATGGAAAAAATTGCGCGACTTGTTTCAGAAAAACCTTGAAAAAATGTCAAAATTAAAATCATTATAACTTTACTTCCTGGAATTAGTTTTGACCAATTGTTTTTTTAAACTAGGTATTCTTCCAAGAGGAATTAAAATATCCAAAAAAAAATTCAAAATACGCTAAAACAATTTTGGAATGTAATCTAAAATGCATCGCCCCTTTTTTCCTTTAAAAAAAATCTGCAAAAAGACCCAAAAATCTTTCCCTTTTTTTGTCCAAGGAAAGTGCTCTGATGAAATCACAGGATGACAAGATAACTAGCTCTGATACCAATGTAATATCCCCAATAGAATGGGTTTGGATATTAAGTTCTCCTCTGCAATACGTTTCATTGATGCTCTAATTTGGTTGACAAATTTTCATAAACAATTTGCATGTATTCTACTAATAGACATTTTGTCAAACATATTGCATGTAATACAAATACACAAGAAATAGAAGGGATATGTGGTATTTTTTTATGAATGAATATCTGAATACAATGATCAAAAGGATGATATGGCAACTGCAATATATCAATGGAAAACACATAATACATGCCAAAAACCATGAGATCAAACCCTCCAAGTGACACAACCTCCCCAAGAATATCACTACAACCAAAAACTGAAAAAAAAAAAAAAACCCCAAGATGAAGCTCCAATGAAGACCCCATATGGATATTCCTCCATTTATAAGCTCCAATGAAAATCCTAGGTGGATTCCCCTCTTGTCTATCTAGGGTGGATATTGCACCACCAAAACCAAAACAATAGTGGAAAGGTTTTTCTAAACCCTAATAAAATAATGGATCCAAGAGCACTCCAAAGATATTAATCCAAATCATAATGCCAAAGTGAAGGGTTACCCCTCTATTTATTCTTCCTCCAAGCCTTCTAGATATTTCCCTTTTGACCAAATCAAACCCTTACCTTATTTTCCCTCCAATTTTCAATTAAACATTAAAAGTTAATTTTTAATGTTTAAGTAATTAATAATTTACCTTTTTAATAGCAGAAAGAGTTAATTGGATTCTAAGACATTACTAGATGTTGGAAACCCCCTTTCTCATCATTCCAATGTTTATATCTTTCTATTCCAGTTCCAACAAGCTATGACACTCATGTATCCCTTCAGATAACATGGTCGCAATAACACATTTAGTGTATTTAATTAAATTATTCCCAATAATGACCAAAATTACAAAAATTGTTGAAACACCATGAAACCAAGAGTGGACTATGCATAAATGATCATGATGATAAAATTGGGTGAATGGACTAGCCTGTGCACCATGTAACTCCTCCAAATTGCCCGACCTCATTATGAACCAGACTTTACTCCTCTGACTAGGCTGACATAAACCCATAAGGACGCCTCGAACTGTAAAATAGAGGAATCCAAAGGTGGGGATATTACATCATCGAGCTCATGGAAACAAGTATTTAGTACTCATTTTTCCACTTTAGTTAGTGTGTGTGCACATTTGTCAAAGGCTCATGTATATTTAAACCCTTTACTAAATTATAGGCACAAATCACCCTAATATACAGTCTTTAGGGTTTACAACAAATATTTATAACTTGTAACTTGTAAATTACCAACACCATACATGGATTTGTCTTCTTAGGGCATGCAATTTTCATCATGCCCCGTTTTCATGCATTTTTATGCATTTTTTTGTATTTAAAAGGAAACTTCTAGCCTTTACACATACTAGTTGGTTTTGGACTTCAAAATGCATATTTAGAGTATGAATAGGTGTAAAATGATAAAATCCAAACTCCACAGTTTGAAACACTAAATTTTGAGGTCATATGATTCTTAGGAATGCATTTTACAATAAGACGGTGTTACCCTCGATTTTGCAAAAGGTCTTGAATCTTAGTTCGAGGTAGAAGTCCTTAGTCTTTTTAAAATGAACACTAGATGAAATATATAGGTTTGTAATATTATTAACTTCACCTTAAATATTATATCACTTAATTTGGAGCTATATAGAAGCATGGGTGTGCATTTCTATTAGGTCACTTTCTATTGTTTTGGTCTCTCAATTTTCAAGGTAGACTTAGCCTCTTTTACATATCATCCAATTTTATGTTTGAAAATGAAAATATAAATATGTAGATAGGTGTAAATTTATCTAAGACGCCCTCAGAAACTTGAATCACTCAAATTGCAGGTGTGTAAATACCTCAACGTGCATTTTTGCGATGCTTGTTGTGCATTTATGCACAAATGAAAAAATGAAAGTTAAAAAGAAAAATAGTATTTTGCTCACTCAAGTATTCCATTTTAGTCTTTCTATAGTTTCGTACATGTTGATATGTCTATTTTTTATTTAATTATTATTCATCCATATAACCTTTTGATGTCTCATGATGATTTCTGCAGGTCTTCGCAATGGAAATTCAACTAACAACTACCTTATGTGTGATGTGGTTGTACAAGCTCATCCCTTGTCGAGCTCATGGACACATGTAGTTAGTACCCATTTTCCAAGTTTAGTTAGCATGTGTGCACAGTTTCCAAAGATTCATGTATATTTTGTTGGATTACTGAGAGGGGGGGGTGAATAGGTAATAGAGCAATTTAATCCCTTTTAACCATAGAATCCAAGTGTTATATAAATGTAGCATTATCATCCAATAACTGCAGAGTAAATAAGCAATGAACAAATGAACAATCATACACATACACAGTACACCAATTTTTTACATGGAAACCCAAAGCGAGAGAAAACCACAGAATCATTTTTCTTATATGTCTTGAAGAATTACATTCATTGGAAGCACCAACTTCCTTTTTTTTCCAGCTGTAACTGGAAGGAGGCTCCAACCCCCTAGTTTCTTAGGCTACAACTTGAGGGAAAATCCAACTCCCCAATTATCTGGATACAACCAGAAGGAGGCTGAAACCCCCTATGTTCTCCAGCTACAACCAGAAGGTGGATACAACCACCTGTCCTTGCCCCGTCCAACCACCCTGACATATAAGTATAATGATGGGACCACTGTCACACTATCACTGTGAGATATACTGTTGTAAACTTGTACCAATCAACCTGTACCAATAACTTGAACCATGCATCAACCATGCATCAACCTGTACCTCAACCTGTACCATAAACAAGTGCATCAACCATGCACCAACCTGTACCAACCAACCTGTAGTCAAACGGTACCATAAATAAGTGCATCAATCATGCACCAACATGTACCTCAACCTGTACCATGAACAAGCGCATAAACCATGCACCAAACATGTACAAATAACCTGTCACAACAACTTGTCCAAAAAACCTATCACAACAACATGTCTCATCAATTTTATCAACCAAATCAGATCTACTCACCAAGATCAATCACCAAGAAAAATCTCAAAGATGTGCATCAACCAAGTATAACACAACAACTCATAATGATCACCAAGATCAATATGTGCTTCTAATAATACAAGTATGTTACATCATCCATAAACCATGTGTCAACAATACTACTAAGAAGTGTCTCCAACCATGTACAAAGTATGTACCAATCAT
>SNQJ01S0027583.1:106641-125342 GCA_010110895.2 Picea sitchensis
ACTAGAGTCGACCAATGTAGGTATTGGAGAGCCTTGGATCAGTGGACATCATATATTGGCATAATTCCAGGTTTTCTTGTATTTGTTTTGTAGTATATTGTGCAACTAACTAGAATCCCTTAGATTTATGTTCTTAGGAGTATTCTACAGCTGTTATTACATCCATTATATATCATTGTATTGATTTTGGGATTTTCCATCCATAATAAGATTCCATGGTTATCTGCTCTATTTTCTTTGTAATGTATGCATGCAATATGTTTGACAATATTATTGTTTGATAAAATTGTGTGTAATAAGTTAACAACATCGTTATACAATTCTTTGTCACATTCACATATGAAGAAATAAAAAAATTTGGATAGAAAACATAATATCCCCACCTACCATAGTTGGGGACACTACAATGGTATCATAGTTGGTGGTTCTGCCAGCCTGTGACTACATTGATGCCTAGGATAAAGGGAGTGGAAGACAGTCCTCTCGAGAGTCACTAGAAAGAGAAACATAATAAAACTATACAGATTCAGAGCCATAGGGAAGCATGGGAGACAAACATGAAGAGACTATGCTCCAAATATTAAAATATCTAGTCAAGGGATAGAATGAGGCATCCAAAAGACATGAAGAGATAACAAGGTTGCAGCAGCAGACCCTTGAGGTGCTCACACAACTAGTGGGCCAACATGGGAATATGAATGGTGTAGATCAAGGTGGACCCAGTGGATCCCATTGGGGTGACAGGATACACACGAAGAGTAGAAATAACCATACCCCATCTTAGAGTAGAAGCCTAAGCATCCCTAGGCCCTTATTACCACATTTATTGAAAGGGTATCCTACAAGAGAAAATGAGAAATAGAATCATGGGATTGATATTAACACCTCATACAAAGAGTATGAGACAATAGATGAATATATCTAGGAGAAAATTTCCTATAATGACTTATGTGACCCTAAACAAAAGTACATACCTAGAGAGTGGAACATAGGAGCACAGAGCCAATAGAAATTTTACCTCATGCACAAGGTGGGAAGTTTGACTATCCCACCCTTCAATGGGTCTTCCAAGAGCATGGCCAGAGCATGGGTACATAAGTTGGACACTTACCTCCAACTAAACCCAATGACCGAGACAAAAACAATTAAGTATGCCCCCCTTCACTTGGAAGGAGATCACGAATGTTGGTATCATGGGTTGTTGACATTAGGGAATGCCAACATCACTTCATATGTGGACTTCACTCATATATTTATGGACAGGTTTGACAAGAAGGACCCTGAGATACACTTCAAGGAGTTGTCACAATTGAGATAGATAGGTAGACTAGAAGCATACATCACAAAGGTTGGTGATGATATTCATGGGGAGTCTAGATAAACCTATGATAGGATGGGTGAATTCTTTTAGGCCAACCACATTGTAGGAGGCCATCATGAGAACCCGAGACATGAGGGACACAGTTTCCAAGAAGGTACCAACAAAAACCTTCACCCTCAAGGGGGTAAGAAGACGAAGTTTCCCCAAAAGACATGGACAGAGAAGGATAGGATGGATGAGGATAATAGAAGATAAATAAGGAGGAAGAATATTTGATATAGTTGCAAGGAGCCATGGGAACCAGGTCATAGATGTATGGGAAAAGGAAAATTCCATTATATTGAGGTAGTTTACGACGAGGAGGATGACAGTGATGATGAGGGTATTGGAAAGGACAACGATAATCCACTGCATGCTACAAAACAAGTGCCATTACAAGATATCCCCAAGGGAGTGACCATTTCCACACTTTTGAGAGTCCCTAAATATTACATCTTCAGGGTCCTAGGTAGTGTGCAGGGGCAGAGGGTTACAACATTGGTTGATGGTGGAGCCACCCATAACTCCATTGATGTTGCACTTGTCACTAGGAGACAAATCCCTGCGTAGGATTTTGAGGGATTCAATATGGCAGTAGAGGATGGGTACAACATGAAGTGTACTCATAGGATTAGGAGATTGGAAGTAACATTGGGAAAATATACATTGACCGATGAATTTTATGTCATGGATTAAAAAAATACTCATGTGGTGCTAAGAGTTCAATGGTTTCTCATTGGTAGATATTTCCATGAATTATAGGGACATGAGGATGGATTTCTAGGACAAGGGTGGAAAACAAGTCATCCTAAGAAATATGATGACAAGTGCCCCTAGGATCATGTCTAACCAGTGCATGGAGGCCCTTTTTAGACACAAGGACATGTCTTGCACAATAGAGTGTTTGATCATCATGGAGAATGCATCACAGAATCACCATCATTACCCTACGTATATCTAGTAATTATGTGGAAAGCATGAAAGAGTGTTTGAGCCATTGTCAGTAGGGAGACCACCTGACAAAGGATTTGAGCATGTCACTAAGCTAGTAGAGGGGTCAAATCATGTCATCACCACCCCCTATAGGCATCTAAAGAGATTAAAGGATGAAATAGAGAAGGACATAAAGGAATCACTAGATATGGGACATATCAGGCCTAGCTTTAGTCCTTTAACTTCATCATTTGTGATGGTGAAGGAGAAACATGGAACTATTGTTGGAAATATAATTGAGAGGGGGGGTGAATCAATTATGTAAATAAGCTTGAAAAATTTCTTGTTATTTTCTTATTCCTTTTAGATTATTATTTAATGTGTTTATGATAACTTATCATGCATAGATATACAATATTTGATCAATCACACAGAATACATAAAGACACTGATTTTCATGAGGAAACCCATAAGGGTGAAAACCTCTTCTTCTTAGGATGTCAATCAAGCTCCAACTTTCACGTACATCACAGTCTTTGAGCTCCAACTCAAATATGAGGATAAAACCTCTGATAGAAAGATACAACTTGCAGAGAGCACCAACTCTCAGATTTCTCTAGCACCAACTCCCAGAATATATTCTAACACCAACTAGAATTTAGAGGACGACAATCCTCCCTAGCACCACCCTACCACCCTGATTGAATCTTACAAAACTTTACTTACTTGATCTTTATCTGATATGGTCTGTTACAGCTCCATGTCTCCTCTGCCATATTCAACTTCTATACTCTATTCTGCTTCTTCTTCRTTCAACTTCTATGCTCTACACTTTTTCCTCCTGCACTCAACACCGCCTTTTTTTCAACTTCTCTTTTTCCTTTTATGCTATGTGTTGCCTCTGGATCTCCCCTTTAGATTATGCACAACGTATCGTCCTACCCACATGCATCACTCTCTGAGAGATACACTATCTCTTCTTTATTCTACATTTATTTCACACATCGAGCCGTCTGCCTGATCATCATGGGAACTCTTCATCTTCTCTGGCCATTATTCAAGGTTCTTTGGCTTCCCTGGCAGTTATCCTGAGAATATTTTTTTTCTCTGTTAGTCAAAATTCTTTGTCTTCTCTGGTAGTTACAACCAGTCATTTTTTTTGGCTTCTTTGGCATCTAAGTCCCTTCCTTCATGTGACCTCTACCAGTGACCATATGCCTATTCAGAAGGTGCTTCACATTCTTGGTCTAGCTATCACTAGCTCCCTATTTTCCAATATGACCTTGGGCAATTAACTTCACATGAACATTTGATTGCGGGCACGAGATCTCTTCTCATTAGCCCCCTGTCACATGTGACCTTGGGCTATTTCCTTTCGTAAGTGAACAATTGTGGGCGCATCAAACAGTGCTTTGGGATTAATCATTTTTCTCCCCACAATCTACCTCCAGCTACCACGTACCCCTTCTCCAATACCATGGTTTCAATTGTGTTCTGCCCTCAGAAAATTAACTTCCGAGCAACTTTTGATCCCTCAATTAGGTGTGATCGTCGATCTCATGGTTTCTGACAGATTCCCTTGATCAATGGCTCTGATCTGTTGTCTTTTCCTACCTTATTTCCTCCATCCATGTGAAATCCTTAGTCTCATAGACCAAGTGACATGTGTCCCTCCAAACTAATAGACGAGATCTATTTTGCCTTTCGAGCTTTGAGAGTCTCGATTCTCAAACTCCGCTTGCTCCCAGAGAATTTCACCTGGAATCCACAATCTAACGATGCGTGGTCTTCTTGAATCAATGGTCACAATCCCTTCAGGTATTTGGGGTTCATAAATCTCAACTTTCCAACCTTTCAACCTTCCTTTCCTTTTTCCCGGAGCTGACAATCCACTTACGCATGTCCCTTTCGGATCAATGGTCACGATCCTTTCGCTTCTTCGGACTTTGGAATTCTCAAGCATCAAGTGGAAAACCTTGAAATGATATTTCTTTGAAATCTTAGATCAGCCGACACGTACTCCCCTTGACGATCAACGGTTGAGATTTATCTTCAGAGATTTTCATGTTCTCCCCATCCACAAACTTCTGAATTTGTGGATCTCACGCCACCTGTCATCCTTAATGATGGACGGCCCCAAACCACTTCAGGACTTCAAAAATTTGGGCAAGTGCCGGTGGTAAATCTCTCAAAGTAAAACTCTCAGAGTCACGTCACTTAATTACATCACTTGATGGCATGTCATGAGCCTAGTAGCTGCCATGTGTCACTCAGATTTGTGATTTGCACGTGCTTGAAATGTCGAATCAACTTGAAACTTGTAATTGTATCATTGTGCTTGTGTCCCTGCTGATGTAGTCTTATCGATGTGGATCCTCATTCACTTTAGGACTTTAGCCTTCAATACTTCGGTTATTTCGACTTTTCAAGTCACCAATTCGTCCGAAGTGAGAATCGTTGAACAGTAACCTCCTCGCAACTTTTAGACCTAAACTAAATGTTGTTCATAGATCATGTTCTTAGATTGATGGCCTGATATTTTTGCAATGATTCTTTTCTATATTATCCTATCCTTCCACTTTAAAATGATCCGACGACTGACCTTTACTCCGGCTCTCCGGCTCTCTGGAATTCAGGGATTTCAGATCTCAAACTGAAACTCTCAAAGTGATTTCTCCGGAGCCTAACCTCCTCACATATTTAGACCCGAAATGAATGTTGTTCATTGATCAAGATATTATATCAACATCTCTTTCATATCCTATCCTTCCACTTAAATCAATCTGACGACTGACGGAAAATCAGATGCTCGAATTCTCAAACGTTTTGCCTCGCTTTTCTAATGCTTCCATTAATTCAATCCAACAGTTGTTGTTCCTCTAGATCGGTGATCCAATGACCATTGTCTCTCTTCCACCTGAGCTTCTGATCTCTCTAAATTATAAGGTTTTCTAAGTGTTCATGGGTCTCAACCTTTTCTCTTCATGTGAGTCTATGTCTTGGACCTCGTTCGCACTTCTGGAAACTGCTATATCTTCTGAGCTTTCTCATATTCTGTTCTCTCAAGATTTTGTTCGTTGTTGTTATTTCCATCAATGAAAATCACATTCTTCCTATAAACATTCCAACAATCTCCCCCTTTGGCATTGATGGAAATCCTGAAAGGCTGCACTAATTTGCTTATACCTCCAACTGTAGCATACATACAACACCTTTTTCTCCCCCTTTGACATCAATGTCAAAGAAAATAGAGAGTGACTCTATGCTCCCCCTGATCAAATATACTAGGAGAACTCTCCCCCTGATTAGATTGATTATTTTAACTTGATAACAGGGTCACACCCAACTTCTAGCATAGATACTCAAACTGAGCTTTTGCAAGAGGTTTAGTGAAGATATCCACAATCTGATCTTTGGATGGAATATAATGTAAAGAAACAACAGTTTTGGTTACCTATTCCCTCAATAAGTGATACTTGATAGGTATATTCTTGGTCTTTGAGTGAAATGGAAGATTATTTGACACACTAATAGCACTAGTATTATCACAATGAATTGGGATCGATTCATTATACTTTACCTCCAAGTCTGCAAGTGTTTGAATCATCCATAATACTTGGGTACAAAAAGTGGAAACTAGAATGTATTCAGCTTCTGTAGTCAATAAGGAAATGGAACCTTGATTCTTGTTCAACCATGCTACAAGAGAATCTCCTAAGAAGAATGCACCTCCACTCATGCTTTTCCTTTCATCCATGCAATTAGCCCAATCAACATCTAAATAGACTAATAGTTGAAAATTCTGATGCCTAGGATACCATAGGACATAGTTCATTGTTCCTTTCAAGTATCTGAATATTCTTTTGACAGCTAACAAATGCTTTGTTTAGGTGCAGCGTGATACCTTCCTACCATTCCAACAGCATGCATTATGTCTGGATGGGATGTTGTGATGTATAATAGGCTTCCTATCATAGACCTATATGAACTATGATCAACATCAGGTGAGTCATAATCCATGCTTAACTTTCATCCAGTGACCATAGGTGTGCTCATAGGTGTAGAATCTTCCATTTGAAACCTTTTCAACAATTCTCTTAGATATTTCTCCTGAGAAAGAAATATTCCTTCATACTTCTGAGTAATTTGCAGACCAGGAAAAAATGACAGTTCCCCTATCATAGACATTTCAAACTCAGACTTCATGGTAGAAGAAAACCATTGTACCAATAAAGCATTATTGCTTTTGAAGATGATGTCATCTACATAGACCAACACAATGAGAAAAACATTACCGTCTATTTTGATATATATATTGTTGTCAATTGTTCCTCTCTTGAACCCTTTGTCTTGAAGATACTTATCCATTCTATAATACCAAACACAAGGAGCTTGTTTCAACCCATATAAGGCTTTCTTCAGCTTGCAGACAAAGTCAATGWTATCTGACAGTTGGAAACCCTCTGGTTGTTCCATATAGAATTCTTCTTTTAGATCTCCATTTAGAAAATTTGACTTTACATCCATTTGATATAATTTAAACTGTTTATGACACACATAGGCAAGAAACATTATAATAGCTTCTAATCTTACTACGGTCGCAAATGTTTCATCAAAATCTAGTCCTTCTATTTGAGCATATCCTTTGTAGACCAATCTAGCATTATTTGTTACAATATTTCCTTGCTCATTCATCTTGTTTTTGTAGACCCATTTGGATTCTATTACATTTTTATTTGCTAGCCTAGGAACGAGTTCCYAAGTGTCATTCTTTTCAATCTAGTCCAGTTCCTCATTCATTGATTTTAACCATTTTACGTCTTTACTGGTTTCATTAAAGTTTTTAGGTTCCACCATGGATATGAAGGATATATGTGATTTCGTGATTTCTCAGTGTATTTGATTATCCTTCACTTGGTTTGTACACCTTTGTCTTTCTCACCAATTATCTGACTTTTAGGATGATTCCTTTGAGTAATTTTGGAGGAAGGCTTTGATGTTGATTGTTGTCCTGACTCTTCTTGCCTGGGTGTCTCTTCTCCACCTGATTCATCATCTTCTTGTGACTCTGAGATTTGTTTTTCTTTATCTTCATTATTCTCATCATCTTTTTCATTTGGCTTAGTGCTTATTCTCTGTTGATATTTTATAGGAGCTTCTTCATCAATTTGAACATCAATACAACCTACTAATTTATGCATTCTTTTTTTAAAGCATATGTATCCTTTATTGTTCGTTGCATATCCTAAGAAGATACCTTCATCAGCTCTACTATCAAATTTTCCCAGATGATCATCATTATTCTTGATGTATCATTTACTTCCAAATACTTTGAAGTACTTGATTGATGCAGGTCGACCAAACCACAACTCATATGGAGTTTTATCACTATTCGGCCTTAGATGCACTTTGTTTAGAATATGAATAGCCATGTGAATAGCCTCGAACTAGAAGGTTTGTGAAATGTCCCTTTCACTCATCATAGCCCTTGCCATCTGCTGAACTGGTCTATTTTCGCATTCTACAACTCCATTTTGTTGAGGAGTACCTGGAATAGTATATTCTCTTTTAATTCCATGTCTATCAAGAATTCTTTGAAATCTCTTGACATAAATTCTCCTCCCCTGTCTAAGCGAATTTCCTTTAACTTCCTTCCTATCTGATTCTCAGTTAATGCATTAAACTTTTTGAACTTCTCAAACGAATCATATTTTTCTCTCAGAAAGGCAACCCACATAAGTCTAGAGAATTCGTCAATGAATAGCATAAAGTAACGTTCTCCTTCAGTTCCTTCCTTTCACGATGGTCCACACAGATCCATATGAACAATTTAAAGTGGTTTCTTTGAATATGTGAAACTCTTCTATTTTAATTGAGCACGAGTCATCTTCCCCATTTGATAGGATTCACATACAGAGTTATTAGGCTTAGATATTCTTGGAAGGTATTTCACAGCGCCTTCATTATTCATTTTGACAATATGATCAAAATTCAGGTGTCCAATTCTTCTGTGCCATAACCAACTTTCATCAAGTTTGATTAAATGACATTTCTCCTTATCTTCCTTCAAAACATATACATTGTTTTCAGTTCTAAACCCTTTTACAATCATCTCTCCTGTGGTTACTGTCTTTATTTTACAATTCTTGGCAGTGAAAGTGACTTCACATCCTCTGTCACATATCTGACGGACACTAAGAAGATTATTCTTTAAACCATCAACAAATAATACATCTTTATCTTTTCTTCTTCGATTACTTAATATTACTAGACCTTTACCTCTGATCTTTCCTAGAGCATCATTTCCAAAGGTCACACTCCCTGATTTATTTTCTTTGAGTAATAGGAATTTACTTTTGTCACCTGTCATATGAATGGAGCATCCGTTGTAAATATACCAGGTGTATTTCTATCTTTGAGCCGACAACACTGATCCACACTTGTTATATTCATTCTTCTTCCAAACCTTGACATTTTCAGCTCTGTGATTTGAATCTGGCTTATAGTTTTTTAAGCGACAGTCTACAACTTTATGTCCATAATTATGGCAAATGTAACATTATGGTTTATTGAATAAAGGATCATAATGATTGTTATGTGTAATATATGTCCTTTTCCCAACCATCACATGATTTTCATTCTATGGTTGTTTGTTACTTGGTTGTCTCATTCTTTGTTGTGGCAGATATTTATTCCTTGGTCGTCTTGATTGCTCATGTCTAAATCTTAACGAACAATTTACAACTTTGTGTCCAAAGTTAGAGAAGTGAAAAAAATATCCATAGAAAAAATCTTTGTACCTGAAAAATGGTTGTGTTCTTTGAGCAAGTCGATTTCTTCCATGCTGATGATTTCCTTGAGTAGAGGGTGGATTATTTCTTTGTTCTACAGATTCAGTTCTGGTAGCTTTTCCTTCACTCCTCCTTGGCGGTTGATTCTCTTCCTTTGTTTCTTTAGGTTTGTTGTTGTCAATGGTTGTATATTTGACAAACTTGATGGATTCTTTGTTGCTTGGTTGACCACTACTTGATCTCTCTTCATAACCCAAACTAGTTTTCAACTTTGAATTCCTTTGCTAATTCAGAATGGAAGCTAATCCTTCTGAGGCTTTAATACTTGTCAGATTTTGATGATATAAGGCCTAAAATTTCTCTAGATCTTTTCTAACAGTCACTACTTCAGCTTCCAATTTTTCACCTTTTGTTTTGACTTCCTTCAATTGTTGTTTGAGGATGTATTCAATCTTCTTATATTCTTCTAACTTAACCTTCAAGAAAGTAGTTTCTTCAGATGGTTCATTGCATGTTTTCTCATACCTAAGAAGTAACTATTTTTGTTTTATTTTCTCTTCTCTGAGTCTATCAATCTCTTCCATGGCATTGCCAAGTTCTCCTTCAAGATCTACTACTGCTTCACAATCAGCGAAATCACTTCCTATATCTTCAGTGTTTAGATATTCTAAATCTATTAACATGATATCATTTATTTTATCTTCAATAGAAGATTCACTGCTTTCATCATCTGAGGGATCATCATCATTGTTTACACAAAGTCTTTTCTTCTTAAAATTATTCTCTTTATAGACCTTCTTGTGTTTGTACTTCTCTTCATCATCATATGTCCGATCCTTTATTTTGTGAGGACACTTAGATGAAAAATGACCTATCTTACCACATTTGAAACATTTGAAGAGCAGTTTACCTTTGTATTTTCCTAATCCTTTCTTTAGTCTTCTCACAAAATTTGCTTCAATCTCATCTATATCGGAGTCTGTATTTTTCTCTACTTTAAAAGATGCCTCTCTTGTAGTGGATTTACCTTTGTTGATACTCATTTCATAAGCATTTAGGGTTCCAAGAAGTTGATCTAGTGTCAACGTTTTGGGATCAACTATTTCCTCTATAGCAGAGACCTTTGAGTTAAATCTATCAGGAAGAGATCTTAATATTTTATGGACTAGAAAAGATTCATCTATTGTTTCACCTAGGCCTTTCATAGTGTTGACAAGTTATTCTATACATAAGAAGTATTTACTAATAGTTTCATCTTCATCCATCTTTAACTGCTCAAATTTCAGTCAGCGAGTCTGAATTTTTGCGTCTTTCACCTTTTCATTACCTTCATAACTACTTATCAGCTTGTCCCACATAAATTTTGTTGAATCACACTGCATGAATTTGACAAACTCGGCTTCAGCAAGTCCATTGAGGATGGAATTCATTGCTTTTTCATTAAATCTAAACTCCAGTTTATCATATTTTGAGGCCAAGAGTACATGTTTTACATATCCCTTTTCAACGACATCCCAAACATCAACACCCAAGACATTAAATGTGTTCTCATTCTTATTTTCCAAAAGGTAGAGTTTGTTCCATCAAACAGAGGGGGTATATTAGTTAAACTTCCATCATGACTAGTCATGTTCAAGCTTATGGATCTACCTTTGATCAAAGGCACCGGCTTTGATACCAAGCTTGAAACTTTTCTTGTTATTTTTTTATTCCTTTTAGATTATTATTTAATGTGTTTCTAATAACTTATCATGTATAGATATATAATATTTGACAAATCACACAAAATACATAGAGACACTGATTTTCATGAGCAAACCCATAAGGGTGAAAACCTCTTCTTCTTAGGATGTCAATCAAGTTCCAAATTTCATGTACATAATAGTCTTTGAGCTCCAACTAAAATATGAGGCTACAACCTCTGATAGCAAGCTACAACTTGCAGAGAGAACCAACTCTCAGATTTCTCTAGCACCAACTCCTAGAATATATTCTAGCACCAACTAGAATTTAGAGAATGACAATCTTCCCTAACACCACCCTATGACCCTGACTGAATCTTAAAAAAAATTACTTACTTGATCTCTCTCTGATATAGTTTGTTATAGCTCCATGTCTCCTCTACTTTCTTCAGCTTCTATACTCTGTTCTGCTTCTTCATCATTCAACTTCTATGCTCTACTCTTTTTCCTACTGTGCTCAACATCACCTTCTTTTCAACATCTCTTCTACCTTTTATGTTATGTGCTACCTCTGCATCCTCTTCACTATGCCACGGATATCCCCTTCAGATTATTCATTGTGTCTCGTCCTGCCCACATGCATCACTCTCTGAGAGATACACTGTCTCTTCTCTATTATGCATGTCTTTCACACGTCGAGTTGTCTTCCTAATCATCATGTGAACTCTTCATATTCTCAGGCCATTATTCATGGTTATTTGGATTCTCTGGAAGTTATCCTGAGAATATTTTTCTTCTCTGTCAGTCGAAATTATTCGTCTTCTTTGGCAGTTACAGCTAGTCATTTGTTTTTGGCTTCTTTGGATTCTAAGTCCCTTCCTTCATGTGACCTCTAGTGCTGACCATAAGACTATTCAAATGTCTCTTCGCGTTCTTGGTCTAGCGAGAACAAGCTCCCTATTTTTTTATATGACCTTGGGTGATTTACTTCACACGACCACATGATTATGGGTGCGAGCTCTCTTCTTGTTAGCCCCCTGTCGCATGTGACCTCGAGCTATGTCCTTGTGTAAGAGAATGATTGTGGGCATGTCCAACAGTGGTTTGGGATTAACCACTTTTCTCCCTATAGTATACCTCCAACTACCATGTACCCCTTCTCCGATATCGTGGTTTCAATTGTGGCCTGCTCTCAGAAAAATAACTTTCGAGCAACTTATGATCCCGCAATCAGGTGTGATCGTCGATCTCACTGTCTTTGACAGATTCCCTCGATAAATGACTCTGATCTATTGTCTTTTCCTTCCTTCTTTCCTCCATCCATGCGCAATCCTTAGTCTCATCGACCAAGTGACATGTGGCCCTCCAAACCAATGGACGAGATTGATTTCTCCTTTCAGGGTTCGGGAGTCTCGATTCTCAAACTCCTCTTTCTCCCAACGCATTTCACCTAGAGTGCATGATCTAACGACGTGTGGTATTCTCGAATCAACAGTCACAATCCCTTTGGGTATTCGGGGTTCAGAAATATCAACTTTCCAACCTTTCAACCTTCCTTTTCTTTTTCCCGGAGCTGACAATCCACTAACGTGTGTCCCTTTCGGATCAACGGTCACGATCCTTTCGCGTCTCTGGACTTCAGAATTCTCAAGTATCAACTGGAAATCCTTGAAGTGAGATTTCTCTGAAATCTCAGATTAGCTGACACGTACTCCCCTTGACAATCAACGGTCAAGATTTGTCTTCAGCGATTTTCACGTTCTCCTAATCCACAAACTAATGAAGTTGTGGATCTTGCACCACCTGTCCTCCTCGACAATGGATGGCCCCAAACCACTTCGGGACTTTGAAAATTTGGGCAAGTGTTGGTGGTAAAGCTCTCGAAGTAAAACTCTCAGAGTGATGTCACTTACTTACTTCACTTGATGACGTTTCATGAGCCTAGTAGCTACCACGTGTCACTCGAATTTGTGATTTGCACGTACCTGAAATGCCGAATCAACTTAGTTGGGGCTCAAAAATGTCCTATTTTCATCCACCTTTCCCTTCATCATTCTCCACATTAACCTTTCACGATATCATTTCCATAAATATACTTGGGTTTCACCTTATTATTCTCCACTTTATTCATTTTTGTATTAAAAGGGAATTTGTGATTAAATATTAGAAAATCGACATGTTTTCATATATATCTCAAAAATGTGTGATCTTTGTAATGTGTAGGAATATTTGAAGGATTAATTCAAAAGGACTTCTTGAATACTTCCTCCACCATTTCAATATTTCAGGAGATAATTCAAGCCTATTCCAAGCAGAAGATCATGGAGATTTGGTTGGAATATCTTATCCAAGATGTATGAGAGATATGTGTGAGGATTTCAAGGGATTAGATTTTGTAATAATGGGAAATAGGTTGAGAGAAAAGTGGATCTGTAATTATGAAATGGTTATCTTATCTTCAAGGCTCTCATGTATAAAAGAGATTGATATCTCTTCATGAGGGAGTAGTTGGGTAGTAATCATTGAGTAGTAATTAGGATGGAATTAGAGTAGTCATTAACAATAGTCATTAAGATTCAAGTAGAAATCTGGATTAGTCTTAGATTTGTAATTTGAAAGAGAAAGGAATTCTTAGCTTTGATTCATGGTTTTGGTTTCCATGCTTTCATTATTTTGTTATGAAGATTGATTTGATTATTGTAATGTAAGACTGCTTCATTTGCGTGAGCTCACATATGTTGTTGTGTCATTCAACTCTTCACATGTTTTATTTTCTTTTCCTTCATGTAGTTCTCCATTCCTAGATTAATTTCATTTATGCAATTTCTCATTCCTAGATTAATTTCATTTACGCAATTTCTCATTCCTAGATTAATTTCATTTGCGCAATTTCCCATTCCTAGATTAATTTCAATTCCAAGTCGTGTGTTTCAATTTCCTGCATTAGATTAATGATTCAATTTCAGTTGTATCTTAAACATTAGATTAGATTAGTCCTGCTTCAATCTTGCATATACTTTGTGTGTGCTTCGTAAGTTTATGAACCTCGGATTGAAAAATTAGATAGTTGGGCAAGTACTACAATGCAATTATTTCAACATTAGTTTGGTCCAATGTAACGATTGTTGTTCCCTTTACAGGAAGTGTCGTTCATTTGAATAGAACATTTTTTGTTCCCTTTACAATTGTTGTTCCTTTACAGGTGTTGCATCTCTCGAGGCTGGGTATTGAAAATGAAAGGTAAGAACTTACATAGGAAACAAGTAAAATGCTTGTGCCAGTGCCTACCTTTGGTTGATGCATAGAGGTTGTTTTTAGGACATCTTTAGAGCCCAGCATTTTGGCGTCGTTGTCGGGGAAGCATGATGGATTGAGGTATTAGTTTCTTTTTCATTTCAATTCATGCAAGTGTGATCTAGATGTGTTGGTGAGAGGAGACTCCTCATGTTCTCCCTACCAACTATGTAAAAGTAGTTTCAATTTCTACAAATTTCAATTTATGCAAGAGTGTTTAATTCATGCAAGTGTGATCTAGATGCGTTGGTAAGGGATCATATAAGCTCGTGAGAGGAGACTCCTCGTGTTCTCCCTACCAACTAGGTAAAAGTAGTTTCAATTTCTACAAATTTCAATTTATGTAAGAGTGTTTAATTCATGCAAGTGTGATCTAGGTGTGTCAGTAAGGGGTCATAGAAGCTCGTGAGAGGAGACTCCTCATGTTCTGCCTACTAACTAGGTAAGAGTAGTTTCAATTTCTGCAAGAGTGTTTAATTTCTGCAAGTGTGATCTACATGTGTTGGTTCTAAGGGTCATAGAGATGCTTCAGTGTAGATCCTCACTATCCCTACCAACTATCAAGAGCATTTAATTTCCAAAACTGTGAAGAGTAATTGTTTTCTATTTCAATAAGAGTGCTTTTATTTAAGTTTTTTTCATTTAGATTTCAATTTTGGGTGCTGTAAGAATCCTTTTTTTTTAACATGGTTTAACAATGAATGTCGGCTTGGAACTACTCCTTCAGATCCTAGCAGATATCGGGATTTCCTCTTCATTGGAAGAGAATATCTTAACAAGGATCAAAGATTCAAATACTCCTCTAGAAACAATTGAAGATCAAACATCTGAAGACTCTTATACATCTAATGATGAACAATTGATCGAAAAGGAGATCGAGGAAGATGAAGAGGAGTTACAACATGATCTAAAGGAGGAACAACACACCTATGAAAGCCTGATCGAACGTTGGTTTCAAGCGAGTACTAGGTTAGATACATTTAGTTTTTGTTTTTGTTGTTTTAATTCACAGTTTCAACAACTAATTTCACACGTTCATACATATTTTTAATTCTCATTTGCAAAATTGGAAGACAACATATTCTTATTATTTTTGTGTGCATGGCTACATTGACTATTTGATTACACATAACTAATCTCTAATTTTTAATTAGCGTAGAGTAGGTATGGTAAACGAATAAAACCATGATTTTGTTTTTCAGTTTTTTGTTTTTGTTTTGAATAAGTATGCTCTCTTCCTGCGCCTTGTTGCGATCTGGAAGATCAGAAAGTAGAGATCAAAGGAATGACTATGAGATGTTTTGAGGAATGTTTTGGTATTGTTGAAGATTTGAACAAAATGTTTAAATCAATTTTTGTCTTCAATTTTCAAAATTAATTTGTCTCTATTTGCTAAAGAATTTTATTCAATCTAATTTGTCTCAAATGCTAATAAAATTTATAGTTGTATTTAAAAAGAATATATACAGAAAAAAAAACAAAAAAAAACAAAACAAAACAAAACAAAACAAAAAATGTAGAAATTAAATTGAAGATATCTCACAAACAGATAATTGGGTTCTCGTTCTTTTTGGACAAGAAGTGTATAATATTTTGATGAAAAATCCCTGTGAATGTCAGCCCAACCTAGTACATGATTTTCGAGAAAATAAGCATCATCACTTCCATCCATTTCTTGTATATCTCTATATTCGTGCATCACATGGCTCTGATTCTTGGCGTGTAGAAGTATTGGGACCATAGGAACCTTCCCACAAAATTTCAACCAAACCCAGTACACGATTTTTGAGAAAATCAACATCATCACTTCCATCCATTTCTCTTATATCTCAATATTCGTTCATCGGATTGCTCTGATTTTTGGCGTGCAAAAGTATTGGGACCATAGGAATCTTCCCACAAAATTTCATCTGAATTCAATTTATAGTTTGTGAGAAAATCGTCTCTGAAGTTTGTTGTTACACCCCTATAGTAGCCTGCAACAAAAACAATAATAAAAAGAAAAAAGAAAAAATCGAATGCAATATCACATTAATAAGAACTGGGCGTAATAGATCCGATTTTATGGGTGGAGGTTATGGGGTCAAACTCCATCCACGCCACTCTTTATGCCATTTTTTCAGTGATTTAATGCACTTTCTACACATAGTCTTTTGAACACGAGAAACTTCACCAAGATTTGGAAATGATATGTTATGTGTTTTGTTGGAACTCGGCTATTGTTGGAGTCTCCCCTGGTTTTAGCATCCGTGAGAACAAAAATTATATGCCTATAATGTTGGTTGCATGAGAGAAGGTTGATTTTAATTTTGAGTTCTTTGTTTTCCATTTTTTAGTTAGTATCATTTCTATTTTTCTTTTTGCATTTTCCTTTGATATGTAAAAGAAAAATGAAATAAAAACTATGAAACCATAAAAAATATTTCATTTGTTTTATTAAGAAAAACAATAAAAACTTAATAAATAAATAAAACCATACAAATAAAAAAAATTATTATGAAAATGAAAAATGTATGGATAAAGAAGTTCTTGCTATTTGTTTTAGCTCTGGTTTTACATTGTGTTGTATGTGGTCGAATAGGTAGTGGTATATACTTAGATCATGATGATAAAAGTGTTTCCATAAACTCTTTAAGTTCAAGCGTCCACAAATATCACATTTGGATCCCTGTACAATTGCATACAAGCGATACTGCCAATAAAAAAAATTGAAAACAAATCAAATATTCTGAAAATAAAAATTTGCAAATGGATTTTCACATTTCTCGAAAACATCATTGGAATCATGATTTTATATTGTTATGATAAAATTATTGTGAAGTCACTTCAGAGGTATTCATGAAGAGGATTGTCAAAAATGCGCTATCACCAATCGGTAAAAATGCACTTCATTTTTTCATTTGGTTGATAGCATTAGTATTGATTTATGCACTTTATGTTTCAATATTCTCACACTATTTTCTATAGATTAGTGCTAACATTTTACAGTTTCAAAGATGATCGAATTTCTTGCAGAAGTGACTTTCAAGAATCTTAGAAGATTTCCTAAAAAAAATCATGCTTTGTTGACTGCTTGAAGGAGTTGTTACTCATCATAAACATCATGAATTTTGTTGTTACACAACAAACCTTTCATAAACCCATTTGTGTCATGAATGTTTACCCTCATCTCTCCTTCAAAGAAGATTGTTCATCTCCATGTTGAAGTCTACCTTTCATTGCCTTATCCTTCATGACTTCGCACACGCATATCTTTCTGAGTCACATACATCTCTTTATCTTTTTCAGTTCAGTTTGACTTATCAATAAAAGTATCTAGCTCCCTTTCCATGACTACATTGCCTTGCCATAAGCATTGTTGCTACTGAGATCTTTCCTATATTCCTACCAATATTTTTATCAAACTCGCGTTCACTGGTGTGGGATTCCTTAAGGCCCACCTTTCAATAAGTCTTGCCCCATCGACCTTAGCACCTTATGTGGGATATATACTAGAGTTCCTTTTGAGTACCTGTAGGCTTGCATGCCTTAATGGAAAATTCTTTCACTGAAAACCATGGGAATACATCAATGTCCCTTGATCGTCAGATCTTGCAAGTAGATTAACATCAGCACATCCATTCGCACTTCGTAAGATGTACTCGGGTACATTGGCACTCATTGACATCAATGGTTATTTTGCCTCGCATTGGTTAACGACATTCATCAATGGTCGGTAATCCAATGAATTCTCTTCATGCTCGACATCGACACATCCATTCACATGATTAGAATTGTACCATCGAGTTGTAGCGCGTGAAGACTATATATTTTTTCTTGACTTCCTCAACAGTTACAACAGCATGACTTCAACTATCTGAGAGTACTATAGTTCCACTTTCATATTTCCTCTTTTCCATGATTCATTCAGCAATAGTTCTGATTCCTCCACTTCACATTCTCTGATCCAGCAAATAGTAGTCGCAGCTACAGTAGCAGTCACCTTTCATATGATCCTACAACAATGACATCTTCCATGCTCCAATAGCCGCATAAACCATATTCCTATTGCATATTTCATCAACATTTTAGGTAAGTGGAGGTATGCTATTTTCTAAACTTTAATCATGTAATTCCTCAACTACTAGCAATGAATAATTTGGAAAATTTCCTCACCAAGTTCCCTTTCCTTTTCACTTCTATGAATTATGCCATGTTTCATGAGGACATGCAACAAGTTTAGTTGGGGGGTAGGGGACTTCATTCAATATCATCACTCCACTTTTCCACTACCATCATTCAATTTTTTGTCTCATTTACCATTTATGAACATTTCTTTTCCAACGATACTTTGTTTCACTTTTCTTCATAATCATTGTTATACATATTGGCATGATTCACAAATACAAAAAAGAGATTTCTTATACTCAGTGATGTTTCCTTATGCACATTGATAGCAAATATTTTCCAGTAAGAATATGGGCAAATTATTATCATAACAACAAGAGAGAAAATAACGAAATGAATGTTGTTAACACAAGAAGCAACATTCTTTATATTCATGATTGTCACACAAGAACCAACCATAAGAAAATGTCAGTTGTTACTCATGTAAATCCCATCATGGAAACATTCATTATCATCACTTAAAGCCAACATTCA